>BMAU01007064.1:0-34267 GCA_019973935.1 Trichonephila clavipes | reverse complement strand
ACCTGACGTCATAGTCACATGTCATCGCCCAGCGCGGGATATCAACAAATAGCCATGTGCTTCCTTCGACTGAGTATTTAGCCGCCATTTTTGGTTTGCACATCTTCTATCGAGCAGCAAAATGAGCTACTGCAGCGCATTAAATTGTCGTAATGCAAAAGGAAAGTCTGACTGTAGGTCAAAAGCCTTTTTTTTCGTTTCCGCTAAAGGATCCATGTTTATTAAAAGGTGGTTGCAAAACTTTCAAACCGACTAAGTATTCCTCAGTATGTTCCGAACATTTTGAAGAAGCATGCTTTTGTACCAGACTTTCACTAACAGAAGGCAATTGAAACCGAATTCAGTGCCCACAAAATTCTGTTTTTTCGAGCCACCATCTAATCAAATTTTGCAGAGAAGGAATAAATCTTCAATGTCACAGAAATTAAAAAAGATGTTCCAAAAGACATTTCGACTGAAATGTGTGATTACTTTTTAATTATTTCATTTTCAATATTTTTTTGTTTTTATCAAATACGCCGACGATATTTCAAGTTTCAAAAAGTGATATATTTCCTGAGCATTTCGAATTCGAAGAACTTTAATTTTGCAAACGTAAAGAAACACACAGATTAGGGTACCACTTCTGTTATCTATTCTGGATGCTCTGTAACTGGTGAGTATATGCAGTTGATCACCATTGGTTTTTTGTCATTTTAAGATTATTTTCAATAATAACTATGGAGAAGTTCTACTTTGTAAACAACAATATTGACCTGGAGCCCAAAAATACTTCCGGTGTAATGTTCAGTATCTTTGCAAAATACCTTTTGTAAACTTTTTTGTTTCATATTATTTAGAATACAATTAGATACGCTGCATGTACTTATTTTTACATATAAAACTTCATTATAGATATATAGTATTACATTTTTCCCTCTATTTAACTAAAGAAAAATAGCTATAAATATGTGAAAAGTACTTATTTTCATTTTGTTAATTTTTTGGCTGGTTTAAGATTAATCAGTGTGTTTAATTTCTGAATTGTGTGCATGCAAATATTTCATCTTAATAACTTTTTTATAGTGAAAAATATTGATAAATACATAGAAAATGCAATTAAGTACCTTCTTTTATTCTTACTTTACTGTTGAATTAGTTAGTGTATTTAATTGCTGAGAGAGAGAACTGTCTCATCCACATCAAATCCAAATTCTTTCTTGTACTTAAAAACTAATGTTTGAAAAATTTTCATTTCAATTTTGTTTAATTTTATGCAAATAAAGATTAATTATGCTAATTAAGATTAGCAATAATTTTTAATAGTTATTTAATCAGTATTCTAAATCTATAATATGTATTGTATTTTATAAATTATATCATGTTTAGAAAATAACAATATATGCATATTAATATCTTAATTTATTTGATTTGTAGATAATGTCGAGTGATTATAAGGAATTGGAAACAATATCAAAGGCTAGATATGATGAAAAATCAACATGCAATCGGAACAAACTTTCCGGTCCATTTGTTCAGAGAGACAACAAAATATGTATATAATGAAAAAGCTGTTGTTTCCAATCACTTTTGGAGACATTTATATGCACTTTGTGGAAAAAGAATGTACTTATACCAGAGGGGATAGACTAAAAAAATTACATTCATTCCTGTATATTTTAATTTAAATATGTACATAATTTTGTACAGTCAAAATTCCTTCACGAGGGGCTGCTAAGAGAGGAAATCACTGCAAAGTAGCAAGTTTAGGTAGTGATTATGAGGAGAAGCACAGACTTAATAGTGTCAATGAACCTGCTGTCTTGTACTTTTAAAGAATATTAGTTGCATGTAATTAAATTCATTAGTTTTGTAATGCTGGCCTTAGTCATGGAATTCTGTCAATGACAGATTTTTTTATAAAAGATATTTACAAACTGCTTAGAAAGTTTATATGTACATATAAATAGATTTCTAGACATAAAATGAAATAAAAACATTTTCAAATTTTATTTGGTCATCTTCATAAATAAGACAAGGATAAATACACTGTTAATTGCAATAAATTAAGGTTATATAATATTAATTTACAACCATTTTGAACAATACAATTACATTATTTGCATAAATTGGAATAATATGTTTTTATTTGTAAGTATTTGAAGCATAAAGTGATTATTTGTCAAGTCTGAATATCCACTTAACAGTGGACCTTCCATTTTTGTGGTGAGTAGTCTTCTGCAATCTTGACCATTGGAAATTTAAAACAATTGCTTACTTGCCATTGTTTTGAACTAATCAGTGTTTATTTACTATTTAAACTACATGTTTTCTATTTGTAATTGTTTGAATTACATACTGTTTACTTGTAATTATTTGAATTACACACTGCTTATTTTCAGTGGTAGGATTACACAAAGGTTGGATTTAGAAGCTCAAGTAACTCCCATAGAACCAAAAAAAATTTTAATTTTTAGCACAAATATATCACACCTAGATGCTTTCCTCAACATTTTTTAGAAATATAACTTCTCCCATGAAAGTAGTGTGTGTATACTCCACTGTTTATTTTTATTTATTTGAATTATACAATTCTTTGAATTGCACAAAGTTAATATGCGGTTACTTCAAGCAGTGCTTATTGTAACAATTTAAATAGCTTAGTGTTGATCTGCATAAAGTTTTTATTTGCAGTTATTTTAATAGCACATTAATTCTTACTTTGTAGCCAAGATGTAGTTTGCATTATGATATCACATTTCTATGTTGAAGTTCCTTTGTTTTGAAATATTCTAATTATATCAATGCTAATTATGTCAACCCATTGATATGTTTTTGGTAAAATTAAGGATTGGTATGTCTACACACATGTACTGTAAAGAACGATTTCCAATAACAAAATTCTGCGAGCTGCATCTACCCGATGCTCGGCGTTGGAGGAAGAAATTCAGACTCGAGCCAGTCAATTCAAACAACTGAGTTTATTCAGAACTACCGAGTGAGTGTGAGCACGTGTGGCTCCACCCTTTTATACACAGAACATAATGACGTCACACAACCTGTTCACAGTTACAAAAACGTGGCGCCATGCTGCCACTCATTCACACAATCATTTCCATTCACAACATACTCCCCCCTTTGAGACTTGGGGAGAGTCTCAAACCTATAACAGTTATAATTTAAAAGATCAAGTCTCTTTGGTTCTTTAACCAATCTTCCAGAAGAAGTATATTTTTTTTATAATTGCATCATTAATATTCAAGACCTTTTCAGGTTTAGTACTTTTTTAACAGAAACCGATTCCTCTTTCAACTCCTTATCGCTATTAGTAATCGCTTGTACTTCCAAAGGGAAGATACGTTGCACGGGGCGTATTACTGTTCCATGTTGAGTTTTTAGCCGAACTGTTCGAATTTCCCCATCTCGACCAGGGATTAATTCTATAATCTTAGCTATAGGCCAAGACAAACGTTTCTTATTGTCGTTTCCACTAAAGACCATTTCCCCAATTCGGGGTTCTCGCATCCGATTATCATTCTGTTTTTGTATTAGCTCACTTAGATATTCTTTCCTGAAACGTTGTCTTAAATCACTTAAAAGTTTAATTCTATATTTCATTCTCTTTCTTAAGTCTGTTGAATTCAATTTGTCAATATCGGTAGTATCGGAACAGCGATTCTCTATTAAAAATATTGCTGGAGTAAGAGGGATCAATTCCTGTGGATTTTCAGATATATAAGTTAAAGGTCTACTATTGATTCAAAATTCACATTCACAAATCACTGTAGACAATTCTTCATAGGACAATATTGATTTTCCAAGAGAACGTCTCAATAGTTCCTTGATAATGCGAACCAACCTTTCCTACCAGCCTCCCCACCATGCGGCGGTGGGTGGTATAAATTTCCAAACTATTTTTTGAGTTGATGTCTCTCTCGATATTTTATGCCAATCCAATTTCGCAAGGTCATTGAAAGCACCTCGAAATTAGTACCGTTATCACAGCAAATTATCCGGGCCTCCCGCGCCTGGCAATGAAACGCCTAAGGGCTAGCAAAAAGGCATCAGAAGATAAAGCGTTTACTAATTCAAGATGTAGAGCGCGATAGACTGCGCAAGTAAACAATGTAATCCATACCTTTTCGCCAGTTTTTAAAAACAGAGGTCCAGCTAAGTCAATTCCTACAACTTCAAATATCGCGCAATCATTCACGCGGTCTGGTGGTAAGGGTGAGGGTCCGCTTGACAATGATTTCACTTTAAAACGAGCACAAATAAAACATTCATTCAAAATACTCTTAATAGTTTTTCTAGCTCTGATAATCCAGAACCTTTCTCTAATTAATGATTGCATTATTTGTATTCCTGCATGACAGTTCTTTTTGTATAGATCTAATCAAAAGTTTTGTAAATTCACATTTATCAGGTAACAATATAGGATACAAAAAGAACTTTCATCATTTCGTTCAGTTATTTTAGATTTTTACTCTTAAAATATTATCATTATCAATAAAAGTAACAAATTTTAAAGATTCAACATCAGGTAAATAATAAACGAATCAATTGATTTCAGAATTTTCAATTTCAGCAACAGAAAGTTCATGTTCCTTACATTTGTTATAGTCTTTGCGACAATTATTTACAAATCTTAAAAAATCCATGCAAATACTCTTATCATTTTATCATAATCAGACACATTACTTATAAGCAAGGGCGGTGCATCGTTTGCTAGATCAACATTCGCATTTTTAGTTTTCTTTCTCTCTACGTTAACTTCTTGAGGCTCGCAACTGATTTCACCATCTGGCCAATATTCCGAATTTTGTTTCAACCAGGAAGGCCCCTCCCACCACCTAGAACTAAGCATTTGTCGTGGAGAACAACCACGAGATAGTAAATCTGCGATATTCATGTTTCCTGGAACATACTTCCATGACTGAATTTGAGTTAATTGTCTAATTTCCTTTACCCTATTAGCTACAAAAACTGACCAATTTCCATATTCTTTAATCCACCAAAGTGCTGTTGTGGAATCGGACCAAAGAGTAACTTTCAAGTCCGGCATATTAAGCGCTTTCAAAATAGAATTTACAAGTCGAGCACCAACACAACAAGCCATCAGTTCTAGACGCGGTATACTCAAAAGTTTGAGAGGAGCTACTCTAGACTTCGCTCTAACAAGAATTACGCTAACTCTAGAATCAACTATTGATCGAGCAAAGACGCATCCCGCATATGACCCCTTGCTTGCATCAACAAATACATGTAATTCAGTAAAAATATCAATTTTCATACAACGTGGTACACTTATACCTTTCAAAATTTGAATTTCATTAAACCATTTCATAAATTTGTTTTACAATATTCTGAGGTAGTTCCTGATCCCATGCCCTTTTCATTTTCCATATTTCCTGCAATAGTAATTTTGGGAGCAATGTAGACGGTGCCAACATTCCAATGGGATCGAAAACTTTTTGCACCGTAGACAAAACTAATCGTTTCGTTATTTTCACTTCGCACGTTAATGAGTCGAAATTCGTGCAACATTTCAAAACATCATTATCCAAGTCCCAGATGATACCCAAAATAAAAGTTTCGCCTGAGTGTTTATCAACACTTTTACTCGCCACATTGCTCCCAAAAATACGTAAATTAAAACATCTTTCCGACATAATTAATTTAGTCTTCTCAATAAATATTTCTATTTCATCAGCACTGAAAACACCAGTTACACAATTATCAACATAAAAGGAAGATTTTAATTTTTGTGCAACTTCCTTACATTCGGAATTACAGTTTTCCAAAAAGATACATAATAGATGCATTCAATAAGTAAGGGCTTGAAGACACCCCAAACACAACTCGACAATGCCTGTACACTAATTGTTTTTCATTGCATGGGAAAAAAATCTGAGATAATCTCTATCTTTCGGTGCAACAGATAGCATCAAAAACGCCTTTTCAATATCGGCTACAATTCCGACTGGATAAATTCTAAAACGATCTAAAATGTCAGGTATCAGTTCAATAAGGTTTACGCCTTTATATAAACAGTCGTTCAAAGATGGTTTCCCTTTTCCACGGGCCGAAGCATCGAATACGGGTCGGATTTTTGTAGTCGCACTATCTAATTTAATCACGGGTCTATGCGGTAAATAATGGCATTCATTGTTCAATTCTACTTCCGGCACACGTTCAATGATATTTAAATTTTCCCATTGCCTAAACACACTTTTATAATCCTCAAAAATTTACCGTTTCTTAATTTATTCATCATCTGTAGATGTCTTTTCCATGTTAGTTCTTTGTTACTGGGCAAATTTTCAGAGTTACATTTCCATGGGAGTTTAACTTCATATCTTCCATTGGGAAGAATTTTCATTTTATTCTTAAAATCGGTTAATTCAAAATTTTCTTTCGTATTCTCATTAATAAGGAATCCGTTATTCCTAAAACATCAAGTTCCCATAATTCTTTAATGCTAACATTTCGAACATGCAAAGACGATGTCGTTAACATGACGTTTTTATCGTTCGAACATACTTTTCCAATTACCGTCCATCTAGTTTAGTTTCAATAGCTGTTAAACCCGAATCAAATTCAATTAAATTCCCAGTCAATAATTTTCCTATATTATCAGCCCCAATCAAAAGCCCAATTTCAGTTTCTTTACAATTTAAATCCGATAAAATAATTTCTTTATTTTTAACTCATTTAAAATACGCTTATCCTCAATCTTAGAAATAAATCCACATATTTTCTTTTCGGATAGCACTTCAAAACAACATGCATAAGAGTTTTTCAATCACTGACCTCAATAGAATATACGCTGTGATGTTTCGGTTTAGTTTCGTTGCCCCCGAATAGAGAATGGATTATAGTTTCCTCTCTAAGTGGAGTGGCCTTCAAAATACTAGTAACACTTTCACTAATGTAACTATTTTCACAAGCGGTATCAATCAGAACTCTAACTTTCCTTTCCTGATCTTTAATGCGAATGAAAACGCAAAGAGTTTGAAAGTAAATACTTTGGTTTCTGTTGCAGTTACTTGATAGAGAGTTCTCAGTTTTTATGGAACACAATTTTTGTTCATACTTCTTATTTAATTTTGGACACATAATTTCAAAATGAGAATAATTACATTTAGAACAATTAATATCATTTTTAATATCACAATTTTTACTCAAATGGCCAGATCTATTTAAACAAATAAAAACAAGCACCTTTTCTTAATAACAATTGTCTCTTAGCATTTAAAGACATTTTTCTAGCATTAAAGCAATTTTCACTGGGATGATATTTCTCACAAAATATACATTTATTGATTTTCTTACCTGAGGACTTTACGGAACTCGCCAGAGCTGATGCAGTCGTTAATTCGGTCGGCTTAACACTTTCAGTTGGGGAATCTTTTTCGGATAGGAGTTCCAAAACCGGATTTTGCCAGCTGCACCATCTCTTCCCTTGTACTTCCAGGCGAAGAAAGTCATTAAGTGTTCTAGAGTTCGCGATCCTTTAGCGTCTGTTTCAGTATTCCGTTTTCTTTCCCAGGCTATCAGGATTTCCTCGGGTAAGCAGGACTCTACCAATGGTGTAAGGAAATCTCCATATTTTTCTTGTGTTCGTCCAAGGCTCTCCAACGACCGTAATTTCCCTTCAAGTTCATCGTACAAGGCCGACAAATCAGTTTTCGTTCTTCCAGAAACACAGCGTTCTTCATTACTAAATTTAAAGTTCACGTACGTAAATTTGTACTAACAAATCTTCACGACCGAATCTCTTTTTTAATTGATCATTGGCTTTGGGATAATTTTCCGCCGTTGCAGGGAAACTCAATACTAATCGTTCTGCTTTCGATTTCGGTTCCATGGATTGCAATAAATATTGCATTTTGTCTTCTTCCGCAATGCTTTTATCATTGTGAATTTTCTGAAACTGACTCCAGAAGGCCAAAAGTCTTTAGCTTCACCGCTGAATTTCTTCAGTTCGATTTTCGGTAATTTAAAGCTTCTTTTTTTTCAGTTTCGGTAGGAACAACGGTTTCTCGTATTTTCAAATCTACTCGAGTACATATTTCGATGTAGCGGTCACGGTAGTTTTCTGCATCTTCCATATCATCTAAATATTCTTGCACGGCATCTTCTGTACCCAAGAGTTGTTCAGAAATTTGATTCTGACAAGTGTCGAGTCGCTGAAATTTATCGATACATTGAGTTTTCAGAATCGAAAGTTGATTCATATCGATGTTTTCTTTAATGAGTTCGGTTTCAATCTTTTTCAGACTGAGAGAAAATGCTATTCTCAGGCATTTTCTTGCCGCTTTCAAAGCATTCACTTCCATTTTATAATTCAAAAAGTTAAGTTCGAAGTTCAAAGTTCAATAATTTAAATTCTGTTTCAGTTTCGCTTCCAACCAACAACCAGTCCCACCGAGGGTACCAAAAACTTATGTAAAGAACGATTTCCAATAACAAAATTCTGCGAGCTGCATCTACCCGATGCTCGGCGTTGGAGGAAGAAATTCAGACTCGAGCCAGTCAATTCAAACAACTGAGTTTATTCAGAACTACCGAGTGAGTGTGAGCACGTGTGGCTCCACCCCTTTTATACACAGAACATAATGACGTCACACAACCTGTTCACAGTTACAAAAACGTGGCGCCATGCTGCCACTCATTCACACAAATCATTTCCATTCACAACATGTACACAATAGATTACTAGAAATTTTATTTGAAATTTTCATCGTAACAGTATTTCAAGAAACATTTAAATTATTAGACACTTTTCCTTACAAAGAAAACTGTTTTGGAAACAATGCCAAAATTTTTTTTGTTTGAGAATAAAGGTTATAGAGTGATCATTGACTATACAGAATTTCCAATTAAAAAACCTAGCCGTCCTTTACAGCAACAAAGAACATTTAGTCATTACAAAAATTGTAATACTTTAAATGGTATAATAGGTATTATGTCTTCAGGGGCTATCTGCTTTGTATCACATTTACATTGTGGCAGAAGTTCAGACAAGGAACTCTTTCTTTAAAGTAAAAAATGAATGAACTAAATGATGTTTTTATGGCTGATAAAGGGTTCTTAATTGAAGAAGAGTTAGACAAAATTGGTTGTAAATTAAAAAGCCCCCTTTTTTCAAAAAGATAAAATTCAATTTTATGATTCTGAAATTGTTAGTAACTGCAAATTGTCTGACAAGCGAGTTACTGTGGAAAGAGCTGTTTCAAGAATCAAACAATATAAATATTTTGATGGTGATCTTCTATATGAAGGTTTAAACAATGTTGACAGTTTATTATAACATGTTTTTTGTATTATTTTCATGACACTAACAAATGTAACACAAGAAAGCTCTTAATATAATGTTTCACTTTAACTATATACTTATTTTATGTATATATACAAACATTGAAACTAATTAATAGATAATTGAATTCCAAATATGGTAATAAATTCAGGCATTAAAATTTTCAGATTAAAATGTGTGTATAGTAAAACATAAATTTGTGTCCATATATAAAGTATAGAAGTCCTGTACATCCTTACATGATCAAAATAAAAAAAAGCCATTTTTGAATCTAATTATCTTACAAAAAATAAAAATTGCAACATATTTGTGTGGTATTTATGAACACAACATTTGTGTTTTTCAGAGTTTGAATGTGGTATAAACCTATCAAACAAATGTAGAATTTTTTTACTATATATAACAAATATGCACATTTATTGGTTTTTGCACAATTTGAAAATTTATCACTATAGATTAGATTTATTTTTGCATAAATATAAAAGTCTGAAAAAAGACTCATGTATATTGATATTATCCTGCTTATGAGTCCTGAATGAATTTGTTGCATTGAGTTAGTTACAAGTATTGACTCAAAAAGAGAACTTGGAGCAATTGTATATTTATCGAGAATTAGGATCATGAAACACAGTAATAATATAATTTTTTAGGTTTACTTTTTAACTTTAAAGTACTAAAATATAGTACTACAATATATTATCGTATAGTTTGGTACATCATTAAAATATTCAGTTTTATCAGCAATACTAGAATTCAGAAGTCTAATTGCATTATCAGCTGAGGGTGATTTTTAGATGCAACATTTTCAATAGTGTTCCATCTCTTTGAAATATTGTTTCTCAACAAGAAAATATTAATGATAAAGCTTCTAAGTTATATAAACAATTTTTAAAAGAGAAATTGGCCTTGAAATCAATCTTGATTAAATAACTATGAGAATTTAAAACATAATCGAGCAGAAATGCTTTTAGTAATGTTAACCGAAATAATTAATCATTTCACACGGCAAGAGTCAATTGTGCTGAAAAATATTTTTCATTCAATTTAAGAGTGGAAAATTGATTTAAAATGAAACTGAAACCAAAACCTAAGCTGTAGCCTTAAAATAGTATGATTTGTACCAATACAGTGTGAAGCCTTGAAAGATATGTTATAAAATAATAATATTTGGCGCTTTGATAGTGTTAGTAATTATCACCTATAAATGTTTGAAAATTATTTTTTATAAATCATTGTCTCCTTAGTTGGAAAAAAAAGGAATAGAAATGAATCATACTAAGATATGGGATTATTTTTAGGAATTGTTTGAAACAAACTATTACACTATAGGAAACATCCCAAGTTATTTTCGAGAAAAATTTTGTTAGATAGCTAGTTTAAATTAGTAATTAAAATTTATTTAATATGCATTATTTATCAACATTTAATTTTTTAATATTACATGATTATAATACAAGTGAAATATATGAAAATTTTATTTTTAACTAAGAAATTCATTGTAGCAATTTATAAAATGCTTTTATCATATTCTGTTGAAAGACTATCAGTGAAATCCCTTCATTGTGTACTCATGAAGAGTATTTTTCTAAGATCTAATACAAAAGATGGTTTTTTTGTGTCAGTTTCAAACTTTATTTGATTTAATATGGATATATAAAGTTTTTAAACATTGTTATTGTATATACTAATTTTTTGAAACACAACTGTTCTATAAAAATTCCCAAGACATAGTAAGATTTTTTGAAATATACGATGACTCTGTAATGAAATAACATTTGCCAGCTTTGATTATCTGACTTTAATTAATAATTATCATTTATGAAGGTTTGAAATTTCTTTTAGAAATGACTGTCTTCAAAGATCAAAAAAGAAAATATTAGTTCAAGAAAGGAATCATGTTAATACATAATTTTTACAAATAATGACTAAATTTTATTGGATTATTCTTTATTACAAATTATTTCTTATGAGTTATTGAATTACATATAAATTGTCTAATAGATGTAAACCACACAAATATTTTCATACACTTTTAAAAAAATAAATCAATGAATAATATTAAAAGTTTTGATATCCTAACAATAATACTGAAATGGATTTTCAAGAACAGCAAAAAAGGAAACTTTATATGAATATTAAAAAATAACAAATCAGGCTATATATATATTTTTTTCATAATTACAAGAAGTTTCTATGTAAAAAAAATATAATAAAATTTGCTAAGGAATAGGTTTGCTTACAAAGAACGAATGAATATATTTCAGCCGATCTGCTCTGAAACAAGACATTTTAGAATGTAAAAATATTGCTCGGAGTTCCAGGATTTAATGCTATCAATCCAAAAGAGCAAGGCAGTCTTAAATCTAATACTTAAATCTAATACTTACAGTCTTAAATCTAATAAACTTAAATCTAATACTATAACTAAAACTATATATATATTTAGTCACGAAACAAAAACTGAAAATACTAGAAAATATATTAAAAATATTTAACGTACTAAAAAGAATTTAAAGAATATAAAATAGCAAATTCGAAAGTTAGCGCACAACCAGAAGTGTAAAACGATCGGCTGTTATTGTTTACTTAAACGCACATGGAAAATCACGTGTCATCGGAATGATCGCAGCGTCCTCTAGTGATGAATCGAGTCCATTCGTCTCTAACGGTGTCATAGTATTGACAATCAACCAAAGAAATGTTTGCATAAGCGTTGAATGCTACAGCTGCGGTAGAATGAATTGGTATTTAGTTTCCATACATGACTCGTATAAGGATGTTGCAAAAGTAAGCAGTTAATTTCAAGCTGCCTAAGCAATCATGAAGGTACGCTGCGCCTAGAGTAATTTAGGTTAATTTGTTATGTTTTAAATCTGTCAGAAAAGGTGATCAATTATACAAATTTTGACATGGTCACCAGGAACACACAAAATAAAAATTTATGGTTGGAATTGTGAATCACTGAAAATGTTCAACCTGGTATTGAGACGTAATTTTTTTAGTCATAGTTTTTGCATTTGTAATGTGATTTATATCATAAATATCCTAGTCCAGCTCAATCACTGAGGTGGAAAATCCAGAATCTTTGTAATGTTGGAATATCTTACCATTCGGCAAAGTAGAATCAGAGAAAACCAACTACAGTAGAACTTGTTTTTGTGCAGTCCTTTTTTATGCGATTTTATTTTTTGCGACCGCATAAAAGAAATTCTGCAGTATATCGACGAATTGGCTTGTTATATGAAAGAATTCATAAAATTTTGGAATATTTTTTGTCCGGTTATTTTTATTCGGTTTTTATCAACCACACATAAACAGGTTCAACTGTAATCTCATAGCCGGTTAAAATTGCTCATCCTAATAGATGTATGTATAATTTGTGCTATGATCAACAGCTCTATCCTTTCTGCTATGAGTATCCAACATTGTTTATCTATACGACAATGCCCAACCATTAACAGTATGTATCAGTAAATAAGTTCCCAGCAAGAAATGTTGATGCATCTCAAATACCAAATTCCATTGATAAAATACATGAGTGGTCGTTGAATGTGTATCTGCTATCGTTGAGGTTGGTGTGTGAAGTGTAACATCTGTTTGAGAGGGAATAAACCTGCATAGATAGGAATTAAGATAATTTGCAGACATGATCTCTATTATTTCTAGAACTACTGGACCTAATTTTATGAAATTTGATGTGTACGTACATTCATACAATACAAAACAAATAACCATTCAGCAATTGCAAAACACATGCATGATTGCGCTTAATACTCGTTGGAGTTGGAACGTATGAAACGGCGGCTGCAGAATAAACGAAAGAAATATTTTAATAAGAGATATGGCCCCCTCTTAAAGCTATACAGGCCTTGCAGCGGGATGTCGTGCATAAAATAAGGTAGTTTATCAGTTCTTGTGGCAATTGGTCCCCCTTGTTCAGCAACGGTGTTTTCATTTCCTGGATAGTTCTCCGAGGGGTGCTATGAGTTGCAATTACACTCTCCAAAACCTCCCAGACATACTCTATAGCTTTGAGGACTGTAGACCTGTCTGCCCAATCCATACGGCGAATATCCTCATTCTCTAGAGATTTATCTACCAGAAGATATCTATGTGGCCTGACGTTATAGTCCGTCAAAATTAACTCGGGGCCACATGCAATCCAGAAAATGCGTAAATAAAGCTCCAAGACCTCATCCCTATACCCTACAGGAGTCACGGAGTCTCCTGTAGGGTCTCCTGTAAGACATGGAGAGGTGTACGTCCATCCAGTGTCTTGCCTGCCTATACCATTAAATCTCCTCCGCCATAAATATCAATTTCATGGACATTGAAGAGTAGGTAGCGGGTTCCTGGTTCTCTCCATATGAACTTGCGACGAGATCTGGTTTCAGGTTGAAACGGGATTCATCGGTGAACAGAACGGTCCCTCATTGATCCACACCCCAATCTCCATGCTGCCTGCACCATGCTAAACGAAGTCTCCTGTACGTAGACGTGAACGCGACGCAAACAGCAGGTGTTCTGGCAAACAACCCTCACTGTGGAAGACTTTTTGAAACAGTAACCCTTGATACACGGGCTCCTGTAGCTACATATAAGTAACAACAGAGCTGAGAAGCTGTAGTTCCTCTGTTACGCCTCACTATAATCGAAAACTGGCGATTTTCTCCGGCCATCGAGGCTCATGAATGACCTTACTCGGGCTTTCTCTCGATGGATCCTGTTTCCATAAGTTACACCCGTTGCTTGGCGTTAAATTGAACTATCTACAAACTTGGACTTGGCATTGACCTGCTTCTAGCCTCCCAACAATTCGCCACCTAATTCCATCATCTAACTATTTGTGGTTACTCATTTTTACTGTTACAATTTGAATTGAACCGATTGCTTCAAAACAATACCAAGAAGTTCGCCGATGTATGCTGGTGAATGATATATGTCTTAACTTACACACACTTATAAAGTCTGTTTTTCTGCTGGCTCCGCCTACACACACGTGTACGCTTACGTATTTTCCATTCAAGATTTGCATTTCTATCTAGAAGCCATGGCTTTCCCTTCAGTTCCCTTCTTTTCCTACACAATTCAATAAAATATGCAATGTTTTAAATTTATTTCATCAATTTACATAGACGGGATTTATTGCTCATTGTTGACATCTATTTTATGCAACTTTTTTCTCAATCTATCCAAATATTCCATAGTTGTGAATGTCCCATGTCATAGAGATTTTATTTTTCAATATTTAATATATATATATATATATATATATATATAATGTTCGGTGGCGAATGTAAGATTTCTTGTGATTAACTGTTTATTTATGATCATATTTGATAGAGAATGAAGGTTCATGTGTGTTCATGTAAAAGGGGTTGGATTCATCAGGAGTCGTCATCTTGTAGAAGGTTATTCCACTTATTTCCCATTTAGACTCAAACATGTTGACTGGACATTTAACACAAAGCACAAAAATACACACGCACGTGTTACATGATGACGAATGCAAAAGAGAGTTTTTCCAGTACCTCACGGTTTCATATATGAATCAGCAACATGAAGTCTTGGAATCCGCGTGATTTTAATGGACGGAGTATATGATTAGTGGTAAAATATCGTACGATGGAAACACAGGAAAGATTACTTTATAAATGCGCTATAAATTTTTAAGAGATACTTGTTTGATTATTTGCCTTAGGCAGGTAAATAATAATTAGTTATTTACTTGACAGTTCTGATGGGTAAGTAAGGATCATTACTATTTAAAAAGCTGTTTATATAGATGAAATTACAGGGAGTTACTTACACCCCCCTACACACATATCTATATATAAATGTAGCATTTGACCAGTTTTGGTTTGTTTGGATGGTTGGCATATCAGGTCTCAGGAAAAACATCTTCAAAATTAAGTTTCATCTTGTTCATTTACACACACATAACATAGATGGTTGTTCACACACTTTTATATTTAACATCTATCTGGTAAGAACATGAAAATAGACACATATAACACAGACGGCAAACAGCAATGACATTTCACAAGACGAACACAATGATAAAGAGTGATCACACAAATTTTCCCCTTTTTAAACCCGGCAGTGAAGACCGCGTGAATATTTTGTAATAAAAGTTCTAATTGGTTAAAATGGACTGGAAAGGGATTTCTGAGTTTATAATATTAGTCGATTATGATTAAAATTAGGGCGTTAATTTTGAACCAAAGAATTAAAGCTTGTTTTAAATATTATTTAAAAGAGTTAATTAAAAAAGGATACTTGAGGGAATTATTATACACATGTTAAATATGTATACGAAGGCCATGCCAAAGTTATGGCTACTATTTTTTTCTTCAAAATCTCTCTCCAGTTGGAAAATGTGACATATGCAGATGAAAGCCCAAAGTGTTATCTACATGAGCGGATAATGAATACCACTGAAATATCGTAAAACACTTTTTTGTTACGGTTGTATACAGGGCAATATGGCCTTCACGGTGCAAAAGAAAGAGGACATAAAGTTGACATGACAAACCTGCGCCTAAAGACCCTCAATGTTGTCTCCTGTTACTGCCACTACACGCTACCAACGATATGGGAGACTCTGAACACCATCAGCCTCAGCATTTGCCGAACCATGTGTGAATCGGGTCACCTATTGGCGGACAGCATTAGCAATGTCCTCTCGTGTTGCAAACCACCTACCACATATCGATCCCTTAATCTGGGGAATGAGATCAAAGTCACAGGGCGAAATGTCGGGAGAGTACGGTAGGTGCTCCAAATCTCCTCATCCCCAACGTCGGATTAGCTGCAGTACAGACTCTGCTTTATGTGATCTTGCATTGTCGTACAGGGTTATTACACTGTCCTCAAGATCCGACAATTATCCCGAACGCCACGTTGTACCTGTCAAACCAGGAAGTCTCAGTAGTACTGAGCGGACTGTTCTGCCATGAGGAACAAAGTGGCAAATAATGATTCCCTGACGTCATACGTGATGATGACCATCAATTTAACTGAGGAAGGATTCTGACGGACCTTCTGCCCCCTTGGTAATCCAGTATGTCGCCACTCTGTGTACCGACCTTTCAGTTCTGGATCGTATACCCTGGCCATAATTCCTCGATGGCAATTATTCGTGAGAAGAATTGATCACCGTTATGTTAACAGCATAATGTTTGGAGCATATTGTGTAGCGCAACCACCTTTGAACTTCCGTCAGTGCGTGAAGTACCCGCCACGTTTCGATTTTGCGTAGGTGTAGCTCATTTCGCAATATCCTGTGGACGGTGCATTACTCTATGTCACTTTCCCTCTTTAATTGCAGTAGCGTCCATCGTCTGTCTTCATCCAAGAGCTGCTCGATGACGGTACGTGCCAAGTCGGTCCGCACACTAACCGGTCGTTCCGAACGTTGCTCATCACTGGTTGACACAAGTCCTTGCTGAAACTTTCCTACCCACCGTGCTACTGTACGCTATGGTGGGGCATTATTCTCAAGGGCTTCCACTAATTCCACTCCCTCAGAGAATGGCTTTTTTGATGTAAGTGGGCTGCTCAACACAGGTTACTTCCTTATCACACGACACTCACCAACTGACTGATTTCACAGCCCTTGACGCCCTACTGCCCAGTTACCCCAGAGCCATCTGTTGTTCGACATATACACTATGCCTGCAGAACTTCCACACGACACATGTGCGTTCGTGATCCTTTCACGTATCTACAAGAAAAAAGAAGTTGCCATGATTCTCGTATAAACATACAGATAGACTATTTTATATGCATATACATAATAACACATGATTTTTTATCGCTGTATTTAAAGGCAAACATTATAGGAAGAATCGGGTAATATAATCTCTTGATTCATTTTCTTCAGGAGGAAAGTAGAAATACAATTTTCCTCCCTCTACTTTAACCCTTTATGTACCGAATATGCTTATAAAGTACCACCAAATTTAAAATTACATAGAATAACCATTCTATGAATACTCTGACGATACTTAGCAGGAATATTCTCGTAAATCTGCTCTTTCAAGTTATATAGCAGCACGGGTTGTATGATGAGTATTTTAGCGGGGAAGGCGAATAGTTTTAGACAAGAAATTGGTTTTTGGCTGACGACGTTTTCAGCGGATTGTGAAGATTATCATTTTTGTCTCGAAAAAATAGTTAATGCCGAAACTTAAGAGTCTTACTTTTCATATGTTAATGAAGGCCTTAGTAAACGATTTGACTTTTTATGTTAAGGGAACAGTGTGTATAATTAATTTTACAGCTCAATATCTTTAATTAATTTATTAGCTCTAAGGGATTAAATTTTCGAAAGTTGAGCATTTTGTTTATGTATATCCCTTAACTTTTGATGTAGTGATCGAAAAAAAATATTGCATCTAAAAAACTGCAGTAAATCATAATGCGGTATATAAAGGGTTAAAGAATATCTTCCAAATTCGCTTGCCAATAAAAAGTATCGTTTCCAACCGATCGAAGCATATTTCTTCCCTTCTCAAGCGTAGCGGTATATCAGCTTACATATTAGAAGAATTTTCCTAGAAGCTGGAAAGAAATGAGAAAGAAAGTTTCTCAGTTGACATTCGTAGTTTCAACATATCAAGGGAAATAATATTAAAAGAAAGACAACTTCAACAAAGTGAGATTCCCCATTTTCTATATAGAAGCATAGTTTAGTTGTAATTTTTGAAATAAAATGTTATCGACTTTTTTATTATTATAGTAGCCTCCTGTTTTCAACTCGGTTTTTTTTCCTTTTCTCAAGAAATGCATTATTTATAGGCAAACTGAGCACTCCGCAGTTAGTGTTCCTGGTAAGGAGATACGTTAAAGTGGGTGATTACGATATGTATTTATTCAAAACAAAGAAAAATTCACATCTTGTGGATTAAGCTTTGTACACACAAAATGTCTGTCAAGAATGTAAAAATGATATAAAATTCAACAAAATATATTTTTTAACATTTAAAATTTTAAAAAAAATAAGTTAGTTTTTTTTATTACATTTGTCATCAACTGACATAGAAATATTGCAACATTTTTCATCTTTTTCCATTAAATAAATATGTATTATATTTCATCTTTTCATAAATTCGCGTTAATTTAATACTTGTACCTAAAATGAGCGGTCACACAGCATTATTTTTTTATACAAAAACAAGGAGAAGGACAGTAATAAAAGTTATTTATGTATTGTTTTCTGCTTTTTGTTTAAAACATTTTGGGTGAATATTTAAATATTTACTGTAATATCTAAACCAAAGCTCTATCTTCCATATAACACGTTTTAGTTATTTATTTGTTTTTCTTTTCTAGTTAATCTATTAAATTAAATAAAATTATAATTAGCGTAACAGCATCAACTAAAATATTGCACAAAATCATCAAAAAATTTCAAAATTATCAAAATTTTTTTATTCAAAATTTTTTTACGTCAAATTTAATATATTGGAAAGTTATTTAATTTAAATTATATTTTAGAGATAAACCCGCGAGTTACGTGAGAAATTTTTAGTTGCATGTTCATCTGTGATGAACATGCAAATTTACAATAGTGTTGCCAATGACGCCATATTCAGACGCATTTGTAAATGACATCATTGCGTTGCTGATTGGTTGTGTACTTCGTAAGGTACATGTGTGATGTTTAATTTTGTGGGTTGGTTGTATGATCGTGAAAATATTATGTATTTTAAACTGTTTAGATATATTTAAACCCTTAGCTATTTATTTATTTTTACCTCATCAATGCTGAACCTATAAAGGCAATTTTTAAAAGGGATCATAACAGTTTAAAATGGATCGTAGTATATTCAATATTAGAATGCGTGAACATATCAAAGTTAATTCGAAGTTAATATTTTTTGTACAAATTTCTGAACGATGCAGTAAACAAGACAATGCGTTCTGTGCGTTGTAATTGCAGTTATTAAAATAAAAACTAATATTAATCACTTAACTACACAACCTCTCACATGATCAAGAAATCTGCTTTATATGATGTTGAGGTCATGTGTTTCACAGTAAATACATATATGGTAGTAACACTAATAAATATATATAGTGCATTAAAACTCTTAAATATATGCATTATTCGATATTTCTATATTATTGTATATTTATTATAAACTGAAACATAAATTTTTCCTTCATTTGCTGCCAAATAACTTTGTGTGATTTTCATGTAAGCAAAAGGTTAACATTTACAGCAGTCATATTTACCAAAATAAGTTAGGTTGAAATCTGTTCATAGGCATACAGATTTATGTGTTAGAATCTGGAGTACCAAGAAAATAAAGTAAAGTAACATTGCTGATATACATCTCATTGTTTCACATTGCCACATATTCTTCTACATTTTTTCAGTATCATGCGGATATAAAACAAAATTTGAAACTCTTTTCTGGAAAAAAATAATAACAAAAAAATCTTGAAATTACCGAGGAAGCTACTTAGAAGAAATATTATTGCTAAAAGTAAAATAAGAAGATGCAAATATTCACAAAGTAAGAGAATATTGGTGTTTCTAACTCAGATTTGCAGATGGTATTTCTCTCAAGCTACAGAATAATCATCTCCGTAGTATATTGCTATCTGTGTGTGTGTGTGTGTGTGTGTGAAGTCTATGAGCAAAAGACGAAAAGACATTTAGAAGTATTTTATTCCTTTTATTTGATTTCAGAAAGAGTATTTGGCTATATATATATATATATATATGATCGAAGCTGCAAATGCTCTCTGTTGCATCCAATTGGCTACAAAAAGAAAAAATAGATATTCGGGAACCGAAAAAGAATATTATGAATACAGGCTAGAGGTAGTGTGAGATTTTTTGTGGTGTTTTATGTACTAGAAGAAACTTCCGTTTCTTCTGAGAGAACCGGAAACGAAAGCTTGTGTTCTCTATATTTTTTGAGATTTTCTCATGGTTTTTAACTTTAGAAATATTAATCCTAATTATGTACACTTAGTTATAGTTGGGACGAAAAAATAAGCAGAAATCGATAACTTTTACGAAAAAACCTGGTCAATATGATATTGGGCATCTTATGAGAAAGAATAAACTGTTTGCATTATTGTAACACCTTTATAATTTGTCATTTAATTAAAAATGTATATTTTGAATTCTTTAAAAGTAACAAGAATTCCATGAAAAAAATATGAATACAAGTACTGGATATTCCTTTCAGGGAATCAAATTTCATTTGCGAGAGAATGTTACTGAATAGAGATAGAAAAGTATATTTAATAACCTCAACATATGATTTCTACGTTCTAATTTCCCTAAATGTTACCGCAGCATTCTCATTTGTCCCCATTTTGGAATTCTACTGAGTACGATAGAAACAGGTTTTCTTTTCTTTTTTTTTGCATGGATTTATTTTATCAGAAGAAAGAGGGTATACGCATTTCTTCTAATCTATTACTTTACATCTGTTTTTTAAATATGTCCTTTTACATTTTATATTATGTGAGAAACTAAAATTTATATGTCATACAACTCTTGTTTGCTTTTCAAAATTAATCTAAATTAAATATTTCTTGCACTTTATGTAAGGAATTTCAACGAATGTGAGGGTTTATAATAATGAAGGAAGATCAAATATAGACCAACAATACCAATAATGTTTGTGGCGCATTTTACGTAGAAAAATTAAAATGTCATTGTAGAGTCATAAGTTGGAATCAGAAGTCCAAACCTTATTTTTAAACTGTATTTTTTATTATGAACTTTATGAATTACTCAGAAAAATTTAACCCCTTCCCTGTTTCGTCCGTACGTCGCACTGACACTATGTCCGTGCCTCTACTGTTTTGCCCGTACAGCGAAAGGACATTTTTGTTTCTCTGTCGTTTATACAGTTTCGCGCGTATTTTTTTTCTATTTTTGAAATCAAATTAGTCGTATAGATGGCAATAGTTTTCCAGTAAAAGAATTTAACAAAATGGTATATATAAGAAATTATATAACCTCTAACTATAAAGTTCGGTAAATAAATCAGAACAACCGATCTGGTGACACTGGCGAAACAAAACGCTGCACATGGGTAGAGTCCGGTGTTGACCATCTACCACCACGGTTGTTCAGTTGAGTGTAGTTTGCTTTCTGTGTACGATTTGTTTTGAAAAAGGGCTTGTTTAGTGTGCTGACTCTTAACTGAGAACAGGAAAATAAACGAACAAAATATCAATTTAAAGTTTCGTTTTCAGCGTTGCAAGGCACCAACAGAAATTTATTAGATGCTGTTACGTGATTATAAAGATAATCTCTGTGTATGAAGTGTGTGCACGAGTGGTTTGCTTGTTTTCGAGAAGGTCAGGAAAGTGTTTCGGAGAACCCCCGTATCGAAAGACCGGTGACCTCAGTCAGTGACGAAAACATTGAGAAAGTGAGTAAATTAATTACAAATTAGCTGTGCACATGATAGCTGGACGATGAATGCTGTAAAGTACATTGATGTTTTGACCCATTTCATGAAACGTCTGCGCAGTTTACGACCATAGTAAGCCCAAGACCCAATGATTTAAGAAGGCCCAAGATTTAGACCATATGTTCACGGTGTTTTGCTCACGACAATGCTCGCCCTCACACTACCAATATCTTGAAACAGTTCCTGGCAAAAAAGGAGTGAGGCAAATTGAAAATCCACCATTCTTGTCAGATCTTAAACCACCAGACTTCTTTCTATTCCCACGACTCAAACTCGCCTTGAAAGGAAAGAATTTGACAATATTCCTGATATTCAACGAAACGTAACGAGGCGTTTGAACTTCATCTCAAATGAATACATCTTGCAAAGTTTCCCGGATATGTGTAATAGATCTCAGAGGTCCATAATTATGAAAGGTGACTATTTCGAAGGTAAGCTTTGTAAATATTTTCTCTACGTTAATGTTACAAACCATTCAACAAACAATATTGTCAGAGGGTGTACTTTTTATACAATTATTGTCTTGAGTGTAGCTTCCCTGTTAAGCCTTCATGTTGGGAAAAAGACAATCTACAGGAAAAATATTGCTATCTTCAATAAAACAAAAAACTATTCTGCTGAAAAATATTCAAAAAGCGAACTTTTAAAAGATATTTTTATTTAAAACTATGTAATTAATAAAAAAATATAATAAAAAAGTGTGACATTTTTTTGGATCGAATTACAGAAAAAAAAAAAATGAAACTGTTAAGGGATTAATTGAAAGTAACGATTAAGGTATACAACTAAGTTCGGAGCCGTGATTTTGCAATAGCGTATAAATGGATAATATTTATGATATTTGGTGTCACTTAGATTAAAAAATGTATTTAAAATTGTTTTAAGAATAATATTACAGTAAAAAACTAATTAAGTACAATATTTTGTCAAAAAACTGAACATAAAGTGACTCATTTTCAAAATATTTTCCTTTTGTAAAAAAAACTTCTATTATAATAATATTTTGCCTGTTTATAGCTGAGACCCTGTACAGAGGCTCAGCCAGAATTTTGAAATATATACACTGGAAGTGGGTTTATCCTTGTTTTACGGCAATGGAGGGGAGAAATTTGAAGAAAAAATTCCGATAACTATTTTTCAATCAGTTGTAACTCGAAAAATAATGTGAATTTTCAAAAAAGAATACTTCAGACTATCTGGAGAAGACAATCTGTATAAGCAAAATATTATGTTAGAAGCATTTCTTATAAAAGGAGAACATTTTGAAAAAAAGGTTATTCTAAGTTGATGTTTTGCCAAAATATTGTATTCAATTTTTTTTTTTGTCAAAATGTCCCTAAAACAATTTTATTCGTGTATTCTAATCTGAGTGACACTAAATATCATGAAAATTATCCATTTAGGCGCTTTTTTAAAATCACGGTTCCGGACGTATTCGGATAGCTTAACTTCATATCGATTAAAGCTTAATGAATATCTTCATGGTGCAAGGGCTGCGGTAGCCCAGAGGTCATGGTATCGGATCATGGCAGGGATAGGATGAGTTACTTTTAATAATTCCTTTTCTTCCTCCTTCCTCTCCCAATACGTCACGTGGCTGGGTTTGCCACGAGTTCGAGCCCAGTACCACTAAAGACCCACCGTGTAAGGCAGCGATGCACGCTTAATCTGTCGAGAGCTGAAACGTCCTCCTGTTGGAGTGGTGTGGTAGTTAGGAGAGGAGGTGTCAGCTCAAGTGTCGTCCACGTAACTTAACCATGGTTCAAAATTACGTGGTCCGACGCCAAATGCCCTCGTGTAGCTGAACAGTGCGATGGTTATATTTACTCACTCAGTCATCTTTACGGTTCAGAAGAATTTAAACTTTGTGAAATTTAATTCATGAAAATGAATTTAAAATATTTATATATTTACGTACAACAAGATATTTTTTATAGTATAAAAATAGTTAAATTAATATTTCCCTTTCAGGAAGCCAGATTTCATAAGAGACATTTTGTATCACTTTAACCACATTTTCTTAATTTTACAGGTTTTTTTTTAAAAAAAACTTTGTTACTGATTATTATTTTATTGGTATAGAATAAATCAAAATTCCCGGTAATACTAGAAGTAGTGAAAGCATTGGTGAGACGTTCTTCTTACAGGAATTATATGACAATAAAACAAAAATAACTCCATTTGGTCCCTATAGTTGAAGAGGCTTTGAAGATCAAATACCTATGGGAAACCACAGGAGGGAAAGAAGCGGTGGAAAGAGGAAGAAATATATTTTCCCCAGTAAATGTTCAGAGGAAATTCACACACAAAGAATAAAAGTTAAGCGAAAAAAGTGATAGAATATTTACAAACACCTTTTAAGAAGGAAATTTAGTCAGTGTCAACTTTTCAAACTCCTTTATGTGCTAATGGTCACCAAAGTTATTTTTGTATTTTCAATGTAAAAATAATCTTTGCTGTAGAAATATTTGCTTAAAAATTCTTCAGAAAGATTTTTTTAACAGAATACACATTAAAAAGTTTTGAATTAAAAAAAATGAAGCAATATTGGAAATTTAAAAGTTTATTATAAAATAAAATAAGTACTCCTTAACTGAGAGAAAAATAAATTTAAGACATATTGCCAGGGTAAATTAAATCATTTGTATTTATATGAGTTAAATTTTTCTATTAAATATGACAGGTCGGCGGAAGGGGAAGTGAGGTTTGAGGCAACTACCCCTTTAAGGTGTTCTGCCTCAAAATTGGGGTGAAACCGAGCTTAATCGTTCTGTCAGCTTGTGATGTTCCTCCCCTTGGAAATACATCTCTGGAAGCATCAGCGTGAGCTAGAGGTGTAGTAATCAATCCCATCTTATTATATCTCGTAATAGCACTTGTCTTTATCTACAATGGGATGCAGCTTTACGGCTAACTTCCAGTCGAACACCAATATATATATCCACGTCACACAGAACTTATTCAATCTTGAACCACGAACTGTAATAATCATCAACTGCCACAACGCACATCATCTGTCTAACATTCCTTTACATTGCCATCCTGCTTACTCTAAGATCCGATATTTAAAGTCCGTTTATTTGCATCTCTTATTCGAATCTCATTTCTTAGATTTGGTTTGAAAAGAGTTGCCATTAATTCTAGCCCAAAGAACCCAAAGAACTTGTTAAAGAAAAGACGCGTAAGACGTCACAAGCTGTATGGTGCTCAAAGGTACGGATAACAACAGACGTCACTCAGCCATTTGTCATGATGAATTTTGTGGGCCTTATCTGGCCTTTATCGATCAGGTGGCACTAGTAACAACAACAACAGTTGATAAAGTTTGTAAAAGCCAGCTTTGTCTTTTACGAAACATTAAACTTCTATCTTCTATATTTGAAATAAAAATTCCACTTATTATTTTCAACGCATTTTTACAGTTATCTTCCCCAAAACATATTTTATTTAAATTTAAATAAGAAGTTTAGTAATTGTATTATTTCAAGAAAAAACTGTTTTCAGAATTGATAAGTGCTATAAATAGTATAAAATATATTTACAGTTAAATTCGTCTTCTAATAATACATTATATAAATAGACTTGTTATTACTGTTTGTAATATAGAAATGAACTTCCAGTTGGAATATTAAACGTAAGATTGTTTTGTTATCAGCAATGGATTTGCTAAATATTAGAATAATTTAAAGATTCTGTTCAATCCCTTATTGTGAGTTTAAATTTTTTTATATCCGAAGTGCATTAAAAAAGGATTCTGGCCTAACGTTATTTTCATTTTATACGCATTACATATTTTATTACATAAAAATACATTTTGTCAGAATTATTTTTAATACTTAAAAAATGAGAATTAGATTTATAAACTTTTAAAAGATTTCATATACGTTAGTTTAGTTTTGCAAAAATTTGTGCAGCTAAAAGTTTATCCAGTCACCCCAAATCTTTGTATAAAAAAACGTTTATTATTCCGAAGCGAACATTATTCTGAAACCAGTTGATGATATCAGAGACTAAGAGGGGATATTGTTACTGTCTGAGATAGTAGGGGACAAGGGTCTTCTGGAATCCATTCCCCCTGCATTCGGAGATAGACTCCACGAAAGGACACGTGTAGAGACCGATTTTTAGAGTGTCCCGGCGCTGAAGCAGAGGGAGCAAAAACAGGCTTTTGTAAATGGCATAATATATATATATATATATATATATAGCCATACTGTGTGTTTTCGTATCCAATAAGCTACAATGGGCGTGAGGTGTAGCTTTTAGTCATAATTCGCACACATTTAACATATCGAGGATATTTCAATGACATCTTCTGGCCAGTCGCGTTACATTTCATGGACGACCTCAGGTAATCTTGAAGAAGATATAAGACCAGGCTCTCTTTTTTAATATTTCTAAATTGCCTCCATGTTGTTTGTACTTTTCCTTGGCATAAAATATGTCAGAAATGTTGCCAAAGATCATGAATTAAACACAAAAGCTTACACATTACCATATAATTGAATTGTCATCACGAATGTGCTGAGACTGACAATGTAATATTAAATATCAATCAAGTAATATGACAACACCAGAGAAAGAAGCTGGGACTTTCTCTCCAAATTTCTTCAACATGTCAACGGGAGATTTTTGTGCTTCCATATATTTAGGATACATCAGTTCCTGTTGTTGGTGAGTCTTCAGCCACTATTTTCGAATCCTAAACTCGACATGAGTCCATGATCCTAACCACTAACTTACCACGGCCATGAAAAATTCCCCAAAGAATCCCAAAATGCAATGGCGTAGCGTAAGGGAGGGGCCACGGCAAGCACCACGATATTTAAATTCAAAAAATATTTCAAACTCCGAATCTCGTCCACATCACAAAACTGACGGAAGTTTGGCCGTGGCGGTATTACATCGACGTACACAAGGGCACCCTTTTGTCATAGGTGTATTCCTCTCAGTGATCCAGGATCGAGAAAGTCCACCATTCTCGTATGATGCTGCAATACGCCACCGAACATATCCTTTTGATGTTAGTGATTTTCGGAAACACAAAGCAGTAAAAAATTAATTATTGAATACATAATAAAAATTAATCAATAAAATTAATTATTGATAACAAATACTTCATTAAATTTTACATACCATATACATAAGATTATAATCAATCGAAAAAATTCAACTGCTGTGGGGGTTGACTGGACCAGGATTCCCGCTTGTTTGCGCCACAGATTTCACTACTCATTACTTAACATTCATTTTGTAATTACTGCGCTTGTATGTGTTTAAATGTGTTTTGAATTTTTAAATAATTTCATAATATAGTCCCCAGCTTTAAATGTATTTAGTTTGACATAAACGATGTTCATTATAATTTTCTTACATTTATATATTATTTCTTTATTTTTAACAAAACTTTTACAAAATCTATAGTTCTTTGATTTTTTAGAAAATTTGAAGCATGTTTATTAAGTTTAAAATTATAATTAGTTACATGCATAACTTTAATCTCAATTTTTACGTGAAATTTTATTCAAATCCTTTAAACTATGTTAGGAAACTATTATATATATCAAATCCTTTAAAAATATTCAAAAATGTTAAAAAAAAAAAAGGAAGAAATATTTACAGTTACTTAGCTAAAAATTCAAAAAGCATATATATATGTACCTATTTTTTCTTTCAAAAATAAAATATATTGAGCATATTTTGTTTTTCGCTTGCTTAAAAAATTCTTAGACAAGTCTTTTTTTACATTTTACAGAAAGTGATATTCTCAAGAATAGCGTTTATATTTCTTTAAAAATACATACACACGAAATCCTTATATGATGTTTACGTGCTTTAAATTCCCTTCGTAGAAAGATTTTTTATGAGTCGATGACGTCAGAAATAGGATTATATTTTAAGAAAAATAATATATTTATAGGAAAGGATTATATTATTGAAAGTACTATATTCAATAAAAATTGACTGCTTAATAGAAAATTTAAATTTGTTAAATATAAACTATTGTCAAACACTATTTGGTTTTAACAAATAAGTTTAAACATCGGGGGTTAATAATCTTATCAATATAATGGTTTATTGCCTTATGGAGTACATCTTATGGATTTAT
The DNA here is from genome assembly GCA_019973935.1 of Trichonephila clavipes. Lineage (NCBI taxonomy): Eukaryota > Metazoa > Arthropoda > Arachnida > Araneae > Nephilidae > Trichonephila > Trichonephila clavipes. Next base: position 6,405 of record BMAU01007064.1, on the reverse strand, counting down.
TTAATTTAAAAAATCTAACCTTACGGAATCTATAAACATTAATTTAAAATTATGGCTATTAGTGCGTTATGCCAAATAAACAATAATCAGGTCAATATCATCAATATTCTTAATAGAGTAAATGATGTTTAGAAATATTTAACAGCATATGTATATATATATATATATATATATATATAGAGAGAGAGAGAGAGAGAGAGAGAGAGAGCGAGGAAAAAAACCCGGCAAAATTTTTGTGTAACTTTATAAAGAATTAAGTAATTAACACAATATAACAATTAATAAGATTACACTCGTACTAATAAATAAATTTATTTGGTTTCAAAGTGACCACCTATTGCAGCAATGCAGAAGCACAAACGTTTGCAGTAATTTTTTGAACAGAGGCCTCAAGTGTTTTACCTTTAATCCATCTCATTCCCGCAGAGGCGATTGAAAAGTCCAAAGTTCTGTGCAGTTTAGTGCAGGTCCTGGAGGTGTGTTGGGTGGTCATTCTTCAAACGATATCATACACGGTAAAAAATCGCCTTGATATCTTTGTGTCTTTTTGGCCTTGTGACCTGGCGAAGAGTCTTAATGAAACCACGGAAGTACAAAAAGAATCAAGAATATCCCTCTGGTACACTTTTGTGATTGATTTTAACGCCCTCTTCCACAAAACCCAAATTGTTCTGCCACTTGTGCAAATTCCATCCCACACCATAACCTTTGGATATTGGCGATGTTGAACAATTGCAGAGGTGTTTGGAGCGTCCACAAACCAGATTATATCGTTATGAGAGTTATGAACTTGTTGAAGCGTAAAGAGCTTCTAATCATTGACAAGGATTCTCTCCCAGTACTGACTTGTGGCCCGTCTCAAAAGTTTTCAACATCTTCGAGCCGTACGAGTTTCTTTTTTCAGTGAGAATCTGAACTTTTCGCAACTTGTAAGTTTCACAGTCCAAGCACCGTTTTACTATTCGCCTCACCAATCTGTCACTTATTACCATGTCAAGAGCGACCTGTCTCATGGAGACCCTCGGATTTCTTTGAACTCGCTTTTGATGGCTTTTACGATTCCTTGAAGTGTTTACCGCACGTTTTCGCCCACGTCCTGACGTTGACCATCATTGCAATCATTTATAATTTATAATCATTTACATCATTGCAATTTTGCATCATTTTACAATCAGCAAACGAACGATTTTACACAGCTGTTTACCTTGCTGAACAATTCTAATATAGCAAACCTTTTTGCTCGACATTATGAAAAACACTTAAATCAAAGAACAAACTAAGAGTTACATTAGAAAATATTTTATTATTTAAGTGGTAGATAAAGGAACATGAAAAACACCAATGAAAAGAAACTCATTAACTATGCTAGAAGGCAAGAATTTTGTTCGGAGTTTTTGCCGCACCCTGTAAATATGTAACACAGAAAATATTACATTTTCATGCATTTGAAACATTGTATCAGTCTTCCGTTTAGAGATAATTGTTCTTCAAAATTAATTTGTGTTGGCACCTTTATATAAAGTTTAATTTTATGTATATTACGAAACATTCCTGAAGCACATAAATGAGTAAATTAATTAACATTACTCATGAGTAGGGTTAAATAATTTATTAATACATATTTTCTGTTCTTATATAATTTATTAATCCACAAATTTTCTACAGGATATATTCGTATGAAAGGAAACATGTTACTTGATTTTTTAATTTAATTTTAAGCCAACATTTAATTGCTGTTGAGTTTTAAGCAGCTATATTTGGTATGTATTTGCTTATTACCAGTACCAATATCCGAACATAAATAAAACAAAAAATCAAGAAGTGTTTTATGTATTTTTAGAAGAATTTGAACTGTATTAATATTTTATGCAGAATATTTAGCTTTCGGGAAATATATGTTTTAGATATTATGCCAAAGTGTAATCATACCAAATATAACTGGAATTCTACACATTAAAAACTTAAAATCAGAACTTCAGAATTCACCATCTGTATATGATGCGGAACTCACACACACGGGAGATTGATGTACCAGCTAAAACATCATCCTCATTAGTTAATCATACTGTATATACCGGGTGGGCAAAAAGTCCGTAAAAACTTTAAAAATTTATAAATCCGGAGAAAATGAACGGAAAAACTGTTTGCAGGATCAGTATTATTAGTATGTCACGGGATGTTTTTTAAGCTAGAAAAAAATAATTCAAAATCATCCGGTAGGTGGCGGCGCTGTTATGCGTCCGTAGTGGAAATATGCAAATTAGACGGCTATAAAACCTTTGCTCTCAATGAATCCAAATTTATTTCACCATTAAAAACAGTGAATGTGAACAAGGATGCTCAGTGCACCGGATAAAGCTTTGTTGGTGAAGTTATTTTATTTGAACGATGAATCAGCGCGACCACTGCCCCTGCGTAAATTCCGAGTTCAGAAAATGTGAAGAGGAAAAGGCCCTTTAACACCTGCAGGTCTCTTAAAGCTTGTTAAACGTTTTGAGAAACTGGAAAGTTGGAGGATCGAGCACGAGCTGGACGACCATGCTTGAAATAAGCACGCACCCTGCATTGCTGTCGAAATGGAAGCGATTGCCTCCGGAAGCAGCTTCAGGGACCAACGGTGCTTTCCGTAAGCTGCCAGACGATTGGGCTTACCACCATCATCTGTCCGCAATATTCTTCGTCGAATCAGCTGTACCTTCAAATTGTAATCGTGCTATGAACTTTTTGCCAGCAGATACCGCACAGAGGGAAGCATTATCGAAGTGGGCTTTCTCTAAAATGGAACAGATCCCACCAGGGTTTTTAACATCTTGTGGACAGATGAAGCTCATTCTCGCTTCATGGTGACGTTAACAACCATAACTGTCACATTTGGGTGACCTCTCTAATCCACGTAAGTATACACAGAAGCCATTGCATTTAAAAAAAATGATAGCATGGTGTGGTTTCACGGGTTCATTTATCATAGGACCCTTTCTTCTTTGAAACGCAGTGCCCAGTAAATGGATGGATAGCGGAACGGTAAATGCTCAGCGTTATCTAACGCTTCTGCCGGAGACTGTCGTGCATGTTTTATTCAACGAGGTCAGATTTCGGATGTCACGTTCATGCGCGGGATGGAGCAACCATTCACACTGCTAACCCGGTTAATGCATTCCTGATACAGACGTTCGGGAAGAGGGCAGAATCGTTAGCATGCGCCAGCAGGTACCCATGGCCTTCTCGGTCTCCAGATTTAACACCGACAGACTTCTGGTTGTGGGTATATTTGAAATCTCGCGTGAATCTATCCGTTCATCAAGTCTGTCGAACTGAAAGATGCGATCCGCAGAGAAGTATCCATACATCCGGGACATGTTGTACTCTGCCGTTGCTGGATTTGTCACTCGTCTGGAATGTCTTCTCCCCTGTGGTAATGGCCATGTGAACATATTCTAGTGTAATAAAGTTGTGAAAGTTTTCTGTTCATTATTTATGCATTGTTTCTTTGATTTGCGTACATCAGCGCCACCTACCGGATGATTTTCGAATTATTTTTCTAGCTTAAAATCCGTGACATACTAATGCTGATCCTGCAAAAGTTTCTTTTTCGTTCATTTCTCCGGATTTTATGAATTTTTAAAATTTTACGGACTTTTGCTTGCACCGGTATTACAGAGAGATAGTAATCATTAGGTTTGAATGCTATCTCATATTACATGTAACTAAATGGAACAGTCGCCTATCGTTGTCACATATGTATTTATTATTGTATACGCGTACTATGTCTTGCGTTACGTACGATCAAAATTGAAAATTTGCCTATTTAGTAGGATCTTTAGAAAGTATTAAAAGGAGTCACTTCACGCAGCATTTTCCCTATCTCCGTAATGTTAAAAAATGACCGTAAGTTTAAGGAACATTTTTTAATTGGCTGGTTGTACAGTCATGAATTTTTTTGTGTATTCATTGTATTGTTTTTATTATTTTAATGGGACATTTTCCAAATTTTTGATTAGTTTTTAAAAATTCATATGTGAGTAACGTCAAAATTTTTAAAACGATGAAAATTCTTGTACATTTTTAATCCATAAATATTTTTGAATAATTTTTTGACAAATCTCTCATTAAAAATATTTATTTGTATAGTGTTAACATATGTGCAAAGTTTCAAGGCTGTAAAATAAGTAGTTTTTCAAATGTTCCTTTTGTATTTTGAAATTTACACTTTGAGAAATAGTGATTTAAAAAGTAAAAACTTACTATTAACTAATGCATACAAGAACTATAACTTGGATTGCTAGTGTCATCTGCAAGATCATTCTTGTCTACATTTTAATTGTTTGTTTTTAATTACAGCTTCTTTGGTTCATTGTAAAACTGACATTCTGCTTTCCTAATACACGGATGATCTACTTTTGCAATGCTCGACATTTGTAAAATTCAGTGTTGAATGTTTAATACATCTAAAACTTTCAATTTTGTAATGAAGCCTTGATTATATAAGTATATAGCTTCATTTACTATATAGTTTTTGAAGTTCCCAATTGCAAAATACAGTTTTTTGGAATTCTACACCAAAAACTATTTCCGCTTTCACTAATATTTTGAGTTTTATCAAACAAGCATCCAGATAAATGTTCAAGATTAGTGACCTCTAAATGCTTTGTTTATGCAATTCTCCTAATTAAATAGGTGAAGTCGTGTTTATGCTTGTATGTGTAACCTTTCAGTATGGACATATTATATCTACAATTCACAAGTCACATCCCATGGTGCATAAACCGTGTCGTAGATTCAAATCTGTGAACATTTTATCAAAAATTATAGCCCATATAGCTTGCCTTATGGCTGACAATTTTTTCGAGTTGTTTTGAACAGCCAACATAGTAATCTCTTTGTAATTTGTTTATTTCAGCATCTGCCAAGCCATTACGGAATCCTAGAGATTTTTTGTCATTAAGCTTTCTGTCTTTTTAATTTTAATTTCAAGGCCCTACGTCATGTCCACATCATTTTCTCAACATGATCAACACATTCTAATTGTTCAATATTGACATATCTTTAGATTCAAAACTGGATTTGTATGCTTTAGAGTTCTATATATAGTCCAAATATTGTGTATATCGTAAATTGTGCTAATGTCTATGGTGATGAGAGATACAAAAAAGTGCACCCTTCAACTTCCATTCCTCCCCTACTATTTTCAATGTAAACATGCCGGAACACTCATTGCTATGTACATCGCTGTTAAAATTACATGAACATATCTGCGATAATATTTTAGCATCAACAACTTTCCCAGTGTCCAAACTAACTGCCGTAACACCATTTAAGAAATATATAGCTTCTTTTTAGCCAGGTACTTACGCATTGATAGCCACTGGTACATTTGGTTATCCATTAAATATTGTTTCGGCAGCAGCTAAAGCCATAGACACTTTTTGGTTACTTTCTCTGTCACATTATTTAATGTGCTGCATGGAATCATAAAAACCACTATGGTGAAGTGACAAATGCATAACTCGTCAAATATTTTTGCAACTGCTTCTTTTAAATAGACCTCATAGCATATGAAATTCTATTGGGTCCACTTTATATAATTTTTGTACCTTTTTGATTAACTACCGTTTTAGTAAACCTGGTATTAAAAAATGTTTGAATAAGACCACAAAAAGTCACAACATATTAACAATTTTGTAGCCAAACCCTAGATTTGGCGACCAAATTTATGTGAATACCTTGGTTTTTACATTAATTTTATGTAATTAATATTGTTTCAAAGCACAAAAGAACAGTACAATGTCAGAATTTCACAGAAACATTCAAATGAATCTAAAAAAGAAACATACTCTTTATTAAACTTACCTAACTTAGATTTCCAAAGCTGATTTATTTATGTTGAAATTGTCTGACTTATCAACATTTAAAACTACAAAAAAGTTTGGAATGTTGTACATTTTTCCAAACTCTTTCGTTTTAAACATTTATTGCACTAACAGAGTTTAAAAACGTTTGTGTTGTTCGTTTATTAATGTTTTGATGAAAACACTATTTTTACACGATAGCAGAAATCCGTTGCATTTAAGGAGGTAAAAATAGGGTTGTAAGTAAACAAACATCTACAACTATTCACTTCCCTTACTTTCCTGGATAAGCTTGCTGATCAAAATAAATTCTTTAATCAATTTAAACCATTTGATAAGGCTGAAAAGTAGCATGTGTCTTTTGTTTTGATTTGAGAGGGCGTGGCAATCAGCGGTTTTGGGGTTTGACAGATGTAAACAACTTTAAAAAAATATTAAAATACTTCTAATTAAGCTAGAGCAAAAAATTTAAACTGCATTAGAAAGAAAAAAGAATGGTATTTTATGTTTCAATCAAAATTGAAAATCGATTTTTAATGGATTTCGTGAAGTGACCCCC
>BMAU01007063.1:0-143050 GCA_019973935.1 Trichonephila clavipes | reverse complement strand
AGTTACGTATTGCTACTGTAGATACATATGTTGGGGCCCCTGTAACTTGGGGGCCCCGTATCATTGATACAGCGGTGCTACGTCCCTGATCTGCCATGACCTTTCAACAAACGTTTTTTCCCACTGTTGTTTAGTGGATGTAGTTTCCTTTTCCAGTTTTTCACATGCGGTAAAAATCTTGGATACTGTGCCACACACACATTTAAAACACCAAACATTTCGGCTACCTTAAAACGGAGACACTCACCATACACAATTTGCTCGCGTTCAAATTCAGTAAACTCCGATTGATGAATTCACAACTGCATAGAACATTGAAGAGGTTGTACAGGTGACATTATTAGGCAAATACAACATTACCTACAAACTGCAGCAGTGGCGTACGCAGACCTCTGTTATGGATGGGGAGGCTACACAGACGAAAGCGTCGAAGGTATGGTAAAAGTGGTAAAGTTAAAAATTTGTTGGTCCCCAAGCTATCTTGTGTATTCCACTGGACTACAGGCTAGGCCAGAATAAACATTTCAGTTTCAGTAAGTGTTTTCACGAGACGTTTCCATATTGTTTTAACACCTACATATATATGAAAATGTAATGCTATTAATTATGGTCTTTACCTTTTAAATATATTGATATTTTAATATTTTTATTTAAAAAAATAGAGAGTATATACCTAATATTAATTTTTCTCATGCTTAAAACCATAGTAAAACAAAAATTACCTGCTTACTACAGATTATCTTTATACAACTTTACATGGTATGGAAAAATAAATTAAATAGTAATATTTTTAATAGAAGGAGATGTTTTCAATTTTAAATTTTTTAAAATACTTTTAAAACAGCAATATTCATATTTCTTTTTATAGGAATATTTTTAACTATTTACAATGTAATAATCATTTAGGTAATAAAAGTAGTGCAAAGTTAATAAAGTTTAAAATGTATTAGTTATTGTTAGAACATAACTTTCTTATTAATTTTTATATGCATACATTTGTAATGAGGTCAACATTATTGATTTGATAGAAATTTTTTGCTTAATTTTGTTGATTTGATGTTTATCCTTGCTTGCATCCTTTTATCTACTCTACTTTAAATTAGGTGGCGCTACTTGTTAACGTGTTTGGTAATTTTGTATGTATTAGTTTCTTTTTTGATTATTATTATTTTACTCTCTTTTCTTTCCAAAATTTTTTTCCTTAATTTTTATATGGCTTTCATGATTTCTACATGCACATTTTAAGCTGTTTTTTTTAAGAATTTTTGTATAAGGTTTTTTCTTCTACACTTTCTTGCGGTCTCCATTATACAAATGGCTTTCCGCTGGTAAGTTCGTTGTTGTTTTTAAGTTTTTAATAAACACATTTTTAAAGTTAATTTTATATATAACTTTTTAATTTTTCTCTCTCTCTATATATATATACATATATATATATTAGTCTTAGAGTTTCTAATGTATTACTACGATCATTTTACTATGAAACATTCTGTTTTGCTACATTCTTGTTATTGCTTAGCTTCAAGTTACATTTATAGAATATTAGTATATGATTGTTGATATGTATATATATATATATATATATATATAAATATGGCAGCACACATTGCAATTACATATTTTTTGCATTTCATCGTTAAGAAATTAAACGACAAAAGTGAATAAGAATAAGAAAATTTAAGATGTCTCAGAAAACCAGTTTAATGCAGTCAATCTATGAGGAACTTGAAATATAATTTTCAATATATTAAATAAAGTCATTGAAATGTAATAAGTTTATATTAACTTTGTTTTAAAATTGTAAAGTAATGAGAAAATGGAATGGAAAAACAATTATGAACAAGTTACAACTACTAGCTTACATCACCCGCAAGAAAGTTTTATAACTAAAAACCAGAATTCCTTTGTTACGCCCGACGTCATAAAATTGCGTCATATAAAGCACAAAAATAAATGGAAACTGATTGAACAAAAAGTAAAATAAATAACAGCATTTTATCAATCACGAAGGTTTTTCTTTTTTATGATCAAGTTTCAAACAATTATGATCTCAATCTAAAATGTCCTCCATTGCCCATGACTTTTTTTTCAGAAAATAGCTTACCCTCATACTATTTCAATATCCTTTCAACATAAATTGACTATTCTTCCTTACCTATACACGTGAATGATTGCAGTGGGTTAATACCGGCATTACGCAACCAAACATCCGGTTTTCTTCTGAGAAAAGGACCGGCAAAACGGCATCTGATTACGAAGCACTTTTTAATTTCTTTCTACTTCGCATCGGAAGCACACGAAGCAAACTCAAGTCTCGTAAGTACATGTCTGATAATGTTCTATTCATTTTTATTCTCCTTTCACATTTAAGAACAATTTGTAATATCTTTGTTGTAAGTTTAAAGATAATAAGTATCAGCTTATTGTGATATCATTTCGATCTATCCAAAAATATTTCTGACTACTTATCTACGTCTTGAAACTTTTTCAAGGACTCTATCTATCGCTTCAAATCAGCTTTTTCCTTCTAAGTATTGTTATGCCGAGTTTTTCTGTCTCTCTTTGTCTTTCTCCCTGATATATCTATATTAATAAAGTAGCAAAGAGTTTTAATTAGTTAAAAACTTCAGCAAGATTTATGTATGGATTTATATATATATAATCAAGAATTATAGGCTTTTATGGATGTTAGTCTTATAAAATATTCTGAAATTCACTTACTTCGTACTGAAATTCGCAAAATTCTGAAATATGTCCAAGAATCTTATACGCAAAAAGAATTCTGATCAGTTTTGGAATATTGATTTCTTAGAATATTTCATATTTCTATATTAGTTATACTATGAGTTTATTTGACAAATGAAAAGAAAAAATATTTCAATTGATGCTACTGTAATAAAATGCCAGTTATCTGTATTTCTGCAATCCTCTCGAATGAATCATTTCGACTAAAAATGTTTTACTCGCTTTTTCTTGTAGATTTGTGTGAATTTTTCTGTTTTTTGGGAGAGATTTAAAAATTTCTTAAAAATAAAAAAGAAGCATCTGAATTAATGCTACTTTTAATCGATTTAACCTTGACTAATTATCGGGAGCTAATTGTGAATTATTAGAATCAAAACATAAACTAAATTAATTCTTTCTATCCAAGTGTGACTTAAACTAGAGATTTCAGAAAATTTTTTTCAAATGAATTCATCTAACTGAACTAGCACCGATATTTACAAATGTCTTTTTATTAGTTTGGGAATATTTTTGTTCTAAAACTGGTTACTCAATTGCGCGTTCATTTGTAAATGAATTCATTCTGTGAGGTCAAGAGTAAAGGCATTACTTATATGTTCAGTTGATAATGTGTTGTTAAGTATTCTAATATTTTTGAATGGTCAAGCTAGAATTTTATAACAAATATATAGCATAATAGTTTAAAATATACACTCCATTTTAATAAATATCACTTTATTGCACGAAATCCTGTAACACAGCTAGAATGTTTGAATTACTTTTTATTTATATTGCTTTACAAACTCACATTTTTCAAACGCTGAAGTATAAAACAGCGCTGATAAATGTATGCTTTTAAAAATATGAGAAAAATGAACTTTATTGGAGAGAAAAAGAAAATAAAAGGAGATACATCTCAAAATAAGCAGTAAATCGATTATGTAATATCCTTTCCAGTTATTTAATCTCTCGTTTCTTAATACTTATCTCATTTTCTTCATGTTTTCGATGTTCCCTAAAATCTGTTAGGAATTGTATCTTATGTAATCCAGTGTAGACTTTTACAGTAATGCGCAGGCGTGAAAAGACTACCGTAAAAACCGGGGGAAATCGCGCATCGGCGTATATATAACGCGCACCTGTACTTTCAAGCTGCATTTTTTTTTTAATTTTTGAGGTATATTCGCCGTTTAACGCGCACCCTCTTTTAAATGAAGAAACCGGAAATGTACGTGTGTAATGCTTTTATGTTTTGTACAACTTTTTTTTAAATAGCATACTTCTACAACTACATAAGGAAGTCACTTCTTTTAAACAACCAGTATTTTGATGTACGCAGAAGTCTTATTTTTTTAATACTCCTCTCTTTTTTTAAAATTTTTTTTCAAACTATCATTTTATACCCGGCGAATAAAAAGCACCCGTAAACTTCAATCTTATTTTTTGTATTAAAAGTGCACGCTATACGCCGGATTTTACGGTAATTTTTTTTCCCCGATTTTTTGTCAAAAACAGCTAATAAATAATAATATTCCCTATGATTTAAAGATAAGATGTTTAATAACATTACATTAAACGTCGCTCCAAATGAAGCGTATGTTCTAAGAAAAGAGTTCGTTGTTTAAAAAAACTGATATTAAGAGAGATTGCGTATTAATGTGTTGTGAAAATTACTTAACAGATGAATTACTTTAAAAAATTTATAATTTGATGAAATCCTTTAAGCATTACAAAAAACAAGGGAAGTAAGTCGGTCTTAAGATACAAGCAAATTAATAATTAAGGAAATGTTTTATTTTATTAAGATGATATGTGACAAATGCACTGACTGAGAGGTTACAAAGATTATTTATTTTTAACTTGTTAGTAAATAAATAGATTTTTAGTCGTTAAAAAGATGCCGAATAACATTTAAGGAGCATTTAATTTTTAAAAAATACCTTATTGTATCGAAAAATTATTGAAAACAAGGAAGACAGATTGCTCCCTTTCGAGTAGATTTTCAAGTAAGTACAGTAACTGTCGTAAAATTTAATAACACAATCAAAGCCTTTCTTCTGTGAATTGTCAGCTTCACTTCACTATGAAGGGTTTGGAAAGAAAACCCTAAAATGTAAATTTTCAAAATGTTTAAATAAATATTTAAATTCGAGCAGCTGTTTCATTGTATTGCAAGATCAGTTGCAACCATTAAAGTAGTTTTAGAACACACATACCACCATATTTTCCTGAAAAACATTTTTTAAGAGAAAATTTGAGATAATTGACTGGCCTCGTGGCTACATTTAACACGTAGGGAAACAAAAAAAAGGCATCACTCTTAAAAGGCATCACTCTACATTCAGTGACGTGTACAACTCTTGGAGGTATTTTCGAAATAAAAATATTCAATTAAATGAATCAAAGCGCTTACATTACTATATTTAATGACTGATATTCTATTTTTTTAACTTTTTAGAAGATTTTTGATTACTAATAATAAATCTCGATAAGTCAATAGTGTGATTTTTGTACGTAAAAGATTAATACGAATCTAAAATGCAACATTTTCTAAAAATATACCTTAAAACTCTGCATTAGGTAACATTTATTTAAAAAAACTCTTATATGAAAGATATTTTATTGGGTATCTATATATATGTGACGAAAATTAGCTACTTGTATATACCAATTGCCGTTAGTAATTTTGACGCCCAGTTTCCACCTGGGCTCTGACGATTCAAACCTGCACTGTGAGTTTAATTTTGCCGAGAGCACCCAAGCCAAACAGGCACTCAAGAGATATTTACCATGCCGTATAATAATATGACATGGACGCTGTCGATTTCCTGCATCATGAAAATCCACCGACTTGGGACGGATCGAACCCTCAACCTTAGGCATACAAGGCCAGCACCAAACAACTACGCCACACAGCCGGCTCAGTAAAATAATAAGTTCTCTGATTAATGAAAAATATATATTTCTCAGGCAATTCAAACGCCAGTTATAAAACTTATCCTCTAAGCTATCCTTTTTACATTACATTCTTAACTTACAATTAATTAGAAATTACAATTTTTATTTAAAAAATCTTATTATATTGTAAAAAAACTTTTTTAATGTAATTCACTTGTAAATTTCATTTTAGAAAAAAATTTAAGATCCACTGAAAACATTGGGAACAATTTCTGGAAAAGGAATTTTGAAAATTTAGGGACATTTTAACTTTCGTTACATTAACAGAAAATTGTGTAATCATGAAGTTGTGATGCGAGTTTACTTAACTAACTGGTTTTAACTAATGATTAAAAATAACTAACTCGTTTCAACTATCTGGTTAAAAGAAGCTTCGAATACATTTCGAAAACTTTTTTCCACACGTGATAGAAGCATCCTTGAACCTTACTCCTTTCATCAATCAGAATGTAAAAAGTTATGCTATTTGTTTTCTAAAAAGCTTTTTTCTTCTTGTATTCTTCAAAGTAAGATATATCTATATATATATAATACTTTTTATAATTATTAGCTGTCATTTACTTTATCATTCTTTTTGTTACAACTTTGGTTGAAGTTATAACATTTTAAAAAAGCGAAAAATAAACATTCAGTCATTTACAAGTATGAACACTTTTAGCGATACAAATGAATATCATATATGAATATTATTCGCATTCTGTGCTTTAAATTTATTTTTAAGGATTACCATAAGCAATGCCGATTTAATCTCATTTCGGGCCCTGATCTACGGGCCTCCTTGGCCCTGGCGGATCAAATTTTATAACCAGAAAATCTGGTTAAGTCCAGCCCCCCGGGACCCTGGGGGTCCAATGGATAAACCGGCACTGATCATAAGATGTTTTTGTCTGTAAAAAGAGAATATAAATCGAATAAATGCTTCGGTGTACGTTTAAAAAGGAACATTAGCGTTAAACAACAGCTGCAAAAAAGTAATTTTAATGTTTAAAAAATCCAGTTTTTTTCCGTAATTTAATACCAACTATATATTGAAATATAGAGAGTTATATACATCAATGTATGAATCCAGTAAATATCCCTCAAACGTTATCTTCTGTAATAAAGTGTAACACACTATGAACAATTGAAAATTTTTCGATACCTTTGATCAGTGTTTTCTAATCTTTTCATTCTTATAGAACCCTTGAAACAATTCTCTAGGAAATTCCAGCGTCCGTGTAACAATATCTTTTCATAATATTTTGTTAACAATCATTAATGGAAACAAACAATGATTATCATTTTAGTTGTTAATTTCAAAGCAATTACATGCATTTGGCATAATTCTAACTATAATTAGGTATAGATGAATAATAAATTCCTTTAGTATAACTTATAGTAAATATCAATGTCAAATCTGCACCCATTTTTTTAACATAAATGTTGGATTCGGAATCTAACTTTCAATACATATACGGATTTCACCTTCCGCAGAAAGACTATTTTTGTCTTCACTCTTAATACTTGTCAATCAAGAAAAAGCTTGTTGACTCAAGCACGCTGTTCAAACTGCAGCAATATATTAATCGTTTTCCTATGAGTTGTTTGATAATTACTTTCAACAGAAACCTAGAATTTGTCCATGACGTCATTAAATCTCCTTTTCAATGAACCATCAGACTCTAAGTGTCACAATGTTTTTCTTTTTCTTTTAAAGTTAAATTCTAACGATGAACTCGCTGATGTACAAGAGAATGGATTCATCACCTAATGGTATAATTCTGTTAAAAGGAATGGAAAATAATCATTTTTCTCTGATGACTCTTCTTGGTAGGAGAGATTAAAACTTGAAATTCTTTAATATTCATCTTCACTTTTTAATCCTTCCAGTAATTATCTTCCACAGCACAATCTTTCCATAAGTTAAATTTTCTTTTAAGGTATCCGACTACATTCGGAACCATGATTTTAAAAAAGCGCATAAATGGATAATTTTCATATTTAGGGTCACTTAGATTAGAATACATGTATAAAATTATTTTAAGGACATTATGACAAAAAAAATTATTTAAATACAATATTGAGGCAAAAAATTAACTTAGAATAACCTTTTTTTCAAATGCTCTCCTTTTATAAAAAATGCTTCTATAATAATATTTTGCTTAGATAAAGAATTCTAGTTGAGCCTCTGTACAGAGGTCTGAGCTATATACATGCAAAATATTATTATAATAGAAGGATTTTTCATAAAAGGAGAATGTTTTGAAAATGGGTCAGTCTATGTTCATTTTTTGTCAAAATAATTTACTTAAATAATTTTTTAATGTAATAATATTCTTAAAACAACTTTTTATATACGTTTTCTAATCTTAGTGATACTAAATATCATAAATGTTATCCATTTATATGCTTTTGCAAAATCACGGTTCCGAATGTAGTCGGATACCTTAAATCAAAGAAACTTGTCACTTGAAGTTAGAATATTTTCTCCAATACTTTGCAGTAATTTATTTAGTTCACTCAAGTGATTAAAATAGCTACTGAATTTCTACATAAACTAGCATCTGCACCCACATTTGATCCTCAATGCATTTAGTAAAAGCTTTGTTGTTATTTTGTTGAAAATGTACATACAATACAATTCATTTTTCATTCTTTAGCTCAAACACCGAATCAAAAGCTCTGTCTCTACTTAATCATCAATTTCAGTATATAACAACAGATTTGTGATCTCTATATACATGTTTTCACAAAACTTTTCAAAAGTTTACGAGTGCAATGACTTCCTTTTAATCCTGGCATCATCAAATACCTTGTGTAATTTATTACCAAGAAAGAGTTTAGAATCAACAAATTACAAGAATAACAAAGCCCTTTCATAGAGCCAACCATGGAAGCAGCGCCATTCGTACAATTATCAACATAATTCTTCCAAGAAAGATTTTTTCCTGGGTGAGTGAGTGATTTGGATATTAACGTCACACTATTCAGCTACACGGGGGCTTTTGGCAACGGACCACGTAATTTTGAATCATTGTCAAGTGACGTGGACAACACCTTACCTGGTACCCCCCTCTCGTAACTACTACAAAGATTTTTTTCCTGACATACTGATAAAGCATAAAACAATCGGACTCCGATTTAATTTTTTTCTTTTTTTCCGATTAAAATGGAGGCAAAACCCCCTATTTAATGAATAATAAACCCCGAGTGAACGAATTATTTCATCAACCAAAAAAAATTGTTTTACTAGTGTGGATTAGAAAAAATAGGACTTTTTAAATGACATTATTTTTACCTGGAACAGAAATATACCTTTCTTGTTAACAGCTAATTTCGACATCGAAGGGTGTAGCCATTATTAGACTTTACAGGTGTAGATGAATCATGCGGGTAACCTACCGTGTGAATTTTGAATAGGACAGAAAATTCCTTTATCTTATCTTACTCTACAACGCAAGGGATATTTTAAGAGATTTCACGATTTGCTTTCTTTCTTGAGAGAAGTGAAGTTTATTATACGGACGATTTTGCAGAAAATTTTTATAGATTTGTCGGAGCTAATTTATAGCGGTTCTGATGCAGAAATTGATAATGAAATCTTTATCAAAACTGTTACCTTTTCTAATGTTTTACATTGTTTGTAAACTGTGAAAATATATATCATGCTGTAGGGTGCAAAGGACGTAGTATTTTCTTCTTTGCATGAAATTGAAAAAGAATTATTTCGAGTCAGGAATCAAAAAGTTTTCAAACATCTATTAATCTATATTTTTAAATTTTTAATTGACTGGTGCGTAATAATTCGCTAATAGTATTTTTAGCTGCAAAATAAAAAGTGTTTAATCTCTAACTATGAATATTTTTTATGCAGTTGCTTATGGAATTTCCAAAAGGTTATTGCAAAAAATTGTATGTTTTCGGACCCCGATATTATGAATAATCCCAATTTTACGAATAATTTTCTCGGTCCCGATGAATTTGTTAAATCGAAGTCTGACAGTATATCTATCCCCCTACTTGTTTCAAGTAATTCTTTAAAGTGGAAGAAGTTTTCTTGAATTTCTCCCTCATTAACAAATTTAATAAATGCTAGAACATAACATTTGTTGGTTAAATCTGTTGACTTCTCCACTTGAATTTAAAAATTACTATTTTTCATTCTATCACACAAAATCTCCTCAACATCATGTTGTAACGGGTCTATCCGCGAATCTTCAACTAATCCTCTTGGGGTAAAATTTCTATTTTTAACTGTAAGTTCTGTTGAAAACTTCCTCGAAGAAGGCGAGATTTAGTTAAATGAGTTCTTCTATTTAAGCGTTGGCATTTGTGTAAGAGAGGATGGTTGATAGTTGGAGATTAAAAGTGATTAAATTGTGAATAAGATTTACGACCGAAGGTCGTATAGTGAAGCAAGACATTTACAGAGAATTGAAACGTAGGAGTCAAAAGTGCTCCAGGTATCATTTAAGTGAATCTTAATTATATGTTAGTAGCTTTAGGCCTATGCGATTTCTCTTAAGGTTATTTATTAAGTGCATTTCCTACCCTTAGTTGTGTTGGCTGATTAAGTAAAAGAGATAAATAAAACTGTGTTTAAAAGTGCTGTGGCTGATCTTTGCTCGAACCCCCTAACACCAACAACCCCAGGTGGGGTATTACAATGTGACATCATTAATTCGTCGACGCACTGTATTGATCGAAAAGGAAATGTTTTCAATTTTTTTTATTATATATCTTTTTCCAATATTTTATGAACTCTAATTTAATATGCAGGTATATTAACGGATTCTCTCTCACCGATTGGATGACTTTTTCATTTCTGTGCAATAAGATCTAATTTCTAATAACTTTCTTCGTGAGACTTTTCATTAGCTGCGAATGTATTTACAAAAGCTGTACTCTGTTTATTTTGTGAGATTTTAACATTTTTAAAATAATCAACAGTTTTACTTTTCATATATTATTTGTAGCGAAATGCCTATCTAGTGTGTTGAAGTTATTGCTATTTTTGAAAGTTTTTTTACCACAAACGAAACACAATGGAGGAAGGCATTCTGGATCATCAATCCATCAAAATTCAGTGATAAATAGCTTTAATTTCAACAACAAACCCTTTTTATATGTATCTCTTTCTTTGTCAGTCTTTTGAAATTTTTTATGATATCTAAGCATTCATCACACTATTTTCTTCAAAATTATAAGGATTGCTTACCTCCAAATATCTTCACTTTTTAACCGTTCAAATCTATTGACGAATTAAAATAGGAAAACAAAACCGAATAAAAAGGGCTAATAAAGTAGAATGAAAAATTCGATCTAGCACTATGCTGAACCAACCACATGATCCTACATTTCTTGCATCTCTAATCTGTACATAGTAACACTCTGTTTCCCTACCGAAGTTACCCGAGTACATTACCCAGAATCAGGAAAAAATTATTGTTCCCTTATCATGCTCATGTTGTTTCCCTATTTTCTGAGGAACCCTTAACAATGTTTCGCGGAACCTTAGAGTTCCAGAAAACCTTATTGGGAAACGTTTCCCTGGCTATACTATAAAGGAAATAAAAAGTTTTTTCACTGAGCTTTCTATCACAGTTAAAATAATCGGAATTAATCTAACCGAGATTGCCTCCGTTTTGTTCGACATATTAATCTGTCGGTATTGCTTCGTCACAGCTCAGGTGCCTTCCTCTGAGGAGGAAACTGGACAAAAATTACTTGCACTGATTGTTAAGCCGCATATATGGTGCCACACTAAAAGGAGATAGATGCCAGCTCGCGGAGAATACTCTGATTGGTATTTTACCATTGCAAACCCAAAGTCCTTATTAGAAATAAATAATATTTTGAAGTTTTCACATATCTAATATTTTACGTAAGCAAATAAAGCATTTAAAAATATTCCTGCGTAGAAAATGAATTTTTCTTTGGCAAGAAAAACCAGTTTCTAGCTACATCCTGAAGTTTTCATTGACATATTTTCTGACACTTTTTATGTGGTCCTTGATTACCTCATAATATTTTTAAGAAAAAAAATGTGTTGCAAATAATATATTTTATAGTTACTTATGAGATTCCAGATGATATTTTTTAATGCATTTACTTTTATGCAATCCCTATCACTCGCGTGAAAACATGTTTAAATTTATGTATATTTTTATATAAAAAAAGGATATTATATTTCATATGTATCAATTTGGTATACATAAAAATAAATATTTTATTTGCCTGCTGAAATTTCATTACGCTTTTTTCAGACGTAACCAATATTCTCTGCGTATTTCAGGCTAACCGAATTATTGACAGCTTTAACTTGCGTAAATGTACGTTTTTATTCAGTTTTTGTGAATGCATACATGTATTTCTTTGGGTGTGTATATAAGGGAAATAAAATCAATTTTTTTATCTCATTATTCAATCAAAGAGCATAAAAAGTCTCAAAAAAATACTTTTTAATGTTTAAAAACTTATAAAATCCTCTTCACTTATATGTCAACTAAATTATATATATACACTGCTGGACAATTGCTAAGGACGGATCACAAATTGCTATGTAGCATAACATTAACCGAGACATGAGGCCTAGTAGGATAAAATATAGTTGCCACACTGTTCAGACATTAGAATAAAGAATATTTATTGTTCTGGAAAGTACAAAAGCTGTGAAACATCTGAAAGAAAAAAAAATGTTCATTTGATCTGCGTACGGAGAAATGGAACAATGCATCTAAAAGTCAGCAGGCACCTTAAAGAAAGGTATCAGTACGGGATATGTCCACCGTGGAGTGTGATGCAACATTCCACACGTCGTACCATACTTTGCACAACATTATGCAGCAGCTGTTGAGGCAATTTATCCCATTCCTCTGTCAGTACACGGATGAGGGTGTTCTTGTTTGTCGGAGGATAGTTTCGACCAGCAACTTGCCTCCCCAAAGCATCCCACACATTTTCAATGGGGTTTAGACCTGGAGAACGCGCTGGTCATACGAAGCGTTGAATACCCTCGCTGTCTAGACTATCCTGAACAGCGAGTGTTCGATGACATGTTGCGTTGTCGTCCATAAAAACAAATTTATCACCGACAGCACCACGGAAGAGACGAACATGAGGAAGTAGAACTTCATCAATGTATCGTTGGCCCGTCATAGTCCCATTCGCAACCACCTGTAGGCGCGTGCGGCCATTGATCATGATGCCGGCCCACACCATGATACTGCATGTCGGATATCGGTCCTTTTTCTGGATATTTTCTGGACGATAAGCAGTACCACTCTCGCGCCAGTTCAGTTGGCGTCTACAATCCGATGACAGACTGAACCTACTCTCATCTGAGAATAGTAAGCATGCCCAGTCCTGTTCAGTCCAATTGTGATGCTCACAACACCACTGAAAACGGGCAGTACGGTGCTGTTTGGTCAATGGGATACACACAACAGGTCTGCGTGCGTATAGTCCTCCTCCCCTCAAACATCTGGCAACAGTTTTTCGGGAGATCTGCTTTCCTGAGGCAGCAAGAAACTGATTTGCCACCTGCTGAGCCGTGGTGCGCCTGTTCCTTTTTGCTGATAAGACGATATATTTGTCTTCTGCAGGCGTCGTACTTCTAACACGACCTCCCCCGTGCCGTCTACTTCACACATTCCAGTAGTTTTAAATGACTTCCACAGCCGTGAAACAACGCTGTGAGCGATGTCGAACTCCCTGGCAACATGTGTTATTTTTCGCCCTTCGATCTTTCCAATAATTCGGCCACGCATAAAATCATCTATGTGATGTCGGAAAGACATGCCAAAAATTTTAAGTTCGTCTATTAAATCTTTCCTGTAAAACTTTGACTTGAAACAACAACTGTCCACACGCGTCAAAACCTTTAAAGCTCTTATGAACGCTATCACGTGATGAACAGACGTGGGAAAAAAATTTGCATACTCATACTTCTTCTTACTAATATCCCGCACTTATTCTAATTTTCCACATTTTGCTTCCTTTCATTTTGTGGTTGCTATGGATGATAGTGTTATCCGTCCTTAGCAATTGTCCAGCAGTGTATATAATCACATGATTTCAAATATTTTTTAAAAATTCTTGCGTTCTTCAGGTGTTGCCAACATTGACAAATATTTATTAATAGGATAAACTTTTCTTAATATTGTATTTATTTCCAATAAGTGCAAGTGAATCTTCATATGCGTTACTGAAAGTTAAGTTATCTCGAAATATAATTTTTATACTTGAAAAAATTGAAATTTAGTGAAAACTTAAAGTTTTAGGGATGATTTCTGAAAATACTGCACTCTTTCAAGCATTAATTAAGAATATGTTTCTTGCAGATAGAAATGGCTCCTGAATTGACTAAACCAGCTCCTTATTTTGAAGGAACAGCAGTAATTAACGGTGCATTCAAAACAATCAAGTTAACCGACTACGCTAACAAATACGTAGTACTCTTTTTTTACCCATTAGATTTGTAAGTATAACTCGATATTTTATTAAAGTCAGTTGTTTTGAAGAAAAAAACTATACAAATCTGTAATTTTGAATTTTTATTTTTCACTTTATGTATTGAATTATCCAGTCTAATTCAAAAATTTGTAACACATAATTTTGAAGCTTCAAAAAAATAGTAGCAGTTATTTAAATTATATACTTACAATTACAACTTTTTGAAGAGCTGAGAAAGCAAATTTAATTTTTAGAATGTGTTAAGTTAAGGTAAAAGTTCAAACCCGTCAATTATGATACATAGATACAGGTTTTTTAAATAAAATAATACTGAACTGAACGCAGTGGCGCAACAACCCATGAGTGCTAAGACCTACTGTGCCTATCTCAGTTTACGTGACCTTTAGCGCTCGGTTGCATGAACAGATGTTTCGGTCAAGTGGTCAGTCTGAGGCGAAAAACACCCAGTGTTTAGTTCCCAAGCAAGCCTGGTACTCATTTATCGACCCATTGAAAAGAGGAAAGGCTGAGTTGACCTTTCCCAGCCCGAGAATAGAACTCCGGACCTGTGGCGTGGAAGCGCGATACATTACCACTCTGCCACTGTGCTAAATAAAACAACACGATTTATAACTTCTATTCGAAGAAAAATTAAAGGTAATTATGTCCAGAAATTGTATTATTTTTAACAGTTCATGTTCATCTGTAAAAAAAATTCGTTGAAGAATAGTTTCAATTTCTACTCGTTTTACAAAGAGTAACAATAGTTATTGCTAATTAGCTGGAATTCAACTGAATGAAATACCCTCAAGAAACGAAGAAGCTGTTGTTCAGAAGCTAAAATGTTTATAAATCCTATTCGAAGTACGAAAAAATCCCATTCAAAAAATTATTCCACTAAAAAAAGCATTTCTCAACAAGTAATTTAAATATTTATTAGAATATAGATTTGATATTATATGATAGCTTGTACTGAAAGATGTTAAAAACTAATTAAGAATTTATTAGTGCTATTATTTCGCATTATTAATATTTAACTTGTATCCTGTAATATAGTGTTTCTCAAACTGTGGGGCGCGCCCCCCTGGGGGCGCGATAAACCTACAAGGGGGCGCGAGCATATCGAAAATAAAAGATTTAAAATAATTTATTTACAAGAATGAAGTAAAACAAAATACTTTCTGACATAATAAAAAATATTCACATTTACACGGAAATAATATATATATTATCTGCGATTTTACATCATCAAAAATAAAAGCTTCTACTTCAAAACACCTCATTTTTTAGCTACCTTTGATACTATAACCAAATAAAAAACATTTTATTCAATTTGCTGTAATCCCATGATGAGAGATTTTTTTATTACGTTTTCTTTTCAAAGCGAAAATGCTACTACTTCAGAGGAAATACAAAACCCAGACTCATAATCAAAAAATTTTTTAGGAAGATAAAAGTTCATCTCTCTGTTATACATTATTGCCATCAGCTGTAGGCAGCAGAATGTATTTGCTGCGGTTTGACCTTCGAGCTTTATACGGTTAGTTACGTCCCTGCTCTTATGTATTTGTTTTTTCATTTAGGGAAGTTTGAAGGATTACTAAGCCAAGCATAATGAAAAACGTTTTACATCATTTTTTTAGAACATCCATATTGTAATAAATACACTTTTAATCCGGAAGCGGTCATACCGAGCACAGAGGGCACGAAATCGGTAATTCTGACAAAACTGTTTAATTGTTACCAATGGCCCTGGCACTATCCTCCTGTTTGACAATCTTAACGTGAACTAAAATATATTTGTCACATATCTCCCTCTTTTTTGGGAGTGACAGACGTTTTTTTACGATCTTAAGGTACTTGTTTTGTCTGAGTTCCCGGCGTGATAACTTCTTTTCCGAAATATTTTCTGTGTCCTTGAAAGTAGGTGAGTATATTTTCCCTGAATTAAATTATTCACTGGAGTTACGATTTTTATTGTGTACTATAAAAATAAATATAAAAAAAAGGATTGGGGAGATTCATTAACCCCGCTCGACCATTAGTATCGAGTGCGCGCCTGCTCCAGGGTTAAAACATGTTGAAGTCTTTTCGCTTTAAATATTAAAAATAATACAATTATTCTTCATCAGAATTTTTTTTATTGTTCATTATTCAACATCAATTCTAAATGCTGATTCTTTGAGGCTTAAAATTACAGTTCGCTTAAAACTAATTATAATTTGAGCAATCATTTAAAAAAAATCATTTTACATTTTTGTAAACATTGTCACACACTTGGCTTTACTCTCCTTACAATTTAGCGATTATACACTGCTGGACAATTGCTAAGGACGGATAACACTATCATCCATAGCAACCACAAAATGAAAGGAAGCAAAATGTGGAAAATTAGAATAAGTGCGGGATATTAGTAAGAAGAAGTATGAGTATGCAAATTTTTTTCAAAGTCTGTTCATCACGTGATAGCGTTCATAAGAGCTTTAAAGGTTTTGACGCGTGTGGACAGTTGTTGTTTCAAGTCAAAGTTTTACAGGAAAGATTTAATAGACGAACTTAAAATTTTTGGCATGTATTCCCGACATCACATAGATGACTTTATGCGTGGCCGAATTATTGGAAAGATCGAAGAAGGGCGTTGTTTCACGGCTGTGGAAGTCATTTAAAACTACTGGAATGTGTAGGAGACGGCACGGGGAGGTCGTGTTAGAAGTACGACGCCTGCAGAAGACAGATATATCGTCCTATCAGCAAAAAAAGGAACAGGCACACCACAGCTCAGCAGGTGGCAAATCAGTTTCTTGCTGCCTCAGGAAAGCAGATCTCCCGAGAAACTGTTGCCAGACGTTTGAGGGGAGGAGGACTATACACACGCAGACCTGTTGTGTGTGTCCCATTGACCAGACAGCACCGTACTGCCCGTTTTCAATGGTGTCGTGAGCATCACAATTGGACTGAACAGGACTGGGTATGCGTACTATTCTCAGATGAGGAGTAGGTTCAGTCTGTCATCGGATTGTAGACGCCAACTGATCTGGCGCGAGAGTGGTACTGCTTATCGTCCAGAAAATATCCAGGAAAAGGACCGATATCCGACATGCAGTATCATGGTGTGGGCCGGCATCATGATCAATGGCCGCACGCGCCTACATGTGGTTGCGAATGGGACTATGACGGGCCAACGATACATTGATGAAGTTCTACTTCCTCATGTTCGTCTTTTCCGTGGTTCTGTCGGTGATAAATTTGTTTTTATGGACGACAACGCAACATGTCATCGAACACTCGCCGTTCAGGATAGTCTGAGACAGCGAGGGTATTCAACGCCTCGTATGACCAGCGCGTTCTCCAGGTCTAAACCCATTGAAAATATGTGGGATGCTGGGGGAGGCATGTTGCTGGTCGAAACTATCCTCCGACAAACAAGAACACCCCTCATTCGTGCACTCACAGAGGAATGGGATAAATTGCCTCAACAGCTGCTGGATAATGTTGTGCAAAGTATGGTACGACGTGTGGAATGTTGCATCACACTCCACTGTGGACATATCCCGTACTGATACCTTTCTTTAAGGTGCCTGCTGACTTTTAGATGCATTGTTCCATTTCTCCTTACGCAGATCAAATGAACATTTTTTTTTTTCTTTCAGATATTTCACAGCTTTTGTACTTTCCAGAACAATAAATATTCTTTATTCTAATGTCTGAACAGTGTAGCAACTCATATTTTATCCTACTGGCCTCATGTCGCAATGTTATGCTATATAGCAATTTGTGATCCGTCCTTAGCAATTGTCCAGCAGTGTATGAATAATGTTTTATTTTTCTTATAAATGAACTTTGTGCAAAGAGCGGGTACTTCACTCGGTATACTTTGAATGTATTAGTGCTGCACAGAGTATTTTATAACTAAGTAATTAATACTAAATTAAGAACAAGTTTAATAAGTATTAGCGACTTCCTTGGGGCTTGTCTTACAGAGCAAAGTTTTTCAGAGGAATGCTTATGATTAGAAATTGACCATCTGAGTTCTTTTTCTACATTTAGCTGATTTCTATATTTTTGTCTTCTAAGCAACCACCGCATTTTGCAATATGTTCCAATTTAAAAATTAGAGAAAGGAAAAATAACATAATAATTATCCTATTACTTATTTTTTTTTTTTTTTTTTTTTTTTTTTGTTTAAAAGTAACACATACAAAATTTAATACTTATGTCATGAATTTGTACGTTTTATAATAAAGATTGTTGCTTTAGCGTCCAAGTGCATTATTATTGCATTCAGTACATTACTAATGTATAAGGGGAACGCGATAAAAAATTGAGATTGAAAAGGGGGGCGCCAGTATTGAAAGTTTGAGAAGCACTGCTATAATAGCAAAAAAAAAAATTTTTCTTAAATGGTTCTAAAAGATGTTATTAATGACATTTATCTTTCATAACTTTAAGTTCGCTCTTTTAATTTCTTTTTACCCTTTTTTCCCTTTATTAAAAGATTCTTTTCAAAATTGAAATGAAATTTTAACAAGATTAATTTTATTTATTCATTTTTATCACAAGTAAAAAAAGAAAATTATATTTTTATAATTTTAGCAAATAAAAATTTACATCAATGCAAAAGAATGGTTATGCATAAAGAGATGAGAAATTAGTTATCGCAATCGATACTAATAAAACACAGTACAACCTTATACAAATTCTTTTTTTCATCCCTCATTTCCAAAGTTGAGAAACACTTATTCTTTTGATAAATACGAAGATTTGTATAAAATTGTGATACACACAAAAAGAATCTCGAATTGAATATTATAAAATTTAATCTTAAAAAAATTCCACTTTCATTGCTCTTTTCTAAAACCTTTGCAGAAATTTCAATATTTATTTTATCTATAAAATTTAAATGATTTTTTTAAATTAAGAAAATTGTTAGCTAAAAATTTTTCGAAGATTTTAAAAAGAAGAGCTTCTTCAATATACCAAACATACGCTTAAAAAATATACGAACCAAAACTATTTTTTATTGGGAACATTTATAACCCCGTGCACCACAAAGTATCACACGGGGGCTTACATGGAAGTAAACGTGAAGCACACATCACAAACATCCATGACTTACCCGGGATTCGAACCCAGCCCCTACGACATCACAGACAGCTTTACTGACCACCATACCGGATGGGCGGCAATTTCAGTATATTAAAATTATATTTTGTCACACACACTCAAATTTTCAAAAAAAATGTTACATAAATTTTATTTTTATTTTTCTTTCTTTCAGTACTTTTGTATGTCCAACAGAAATCATAGCATTCAGTGACAGGGTAGAGGAGTTTAAAAGGATAAATTGCGAAGTTATAGCTTGTTCAACTGACAGTCATTTCAGTCACTTAGCATGGTATGTAATCAAAATTTAATACTTTAAATTTTAAACATTTCTATAAAATATATATTTTACAAAAAAAATTATTTAACACTGTGACCTTTGAGATAATTAATAGTAGCGTGGAAGCTAGGAAATTAAGTAATGGATTTATTTACGTCTCAGCTATTAATTTCAGTATATACATTTGCATTGAAGTTATTCATAATATTGATTATTTCATTAGTTCAGAATATGTTATTTATGAGGGATGAGGCGACACAACCGTTCTCTTTTTGTTTTCAACGGACTCTCTTTTCCACAGTCCGGAGTCGGGCGGTCGCCCTTTTATCCTCGAATTACACTCCGGCTCGTGGGTGGAGTGGAGTTTTTGTCATGGTCATAGGTTACCGGGACGATGTCAGATGACAGGACCCCACAATATTTAGGGGTGCACCAGTGCGTAGGAACGGTGTTGTACTATCCACTAACAAGTAATAAAAAAAAATTTTAATCAATTCCTACTTCGGTCAACAAAGAAAAATTTTATTTTAGCTAATTAAATTTAATTAAGGAATTAATATTTGAAAAAACTGTATGGATCACAACATCGTCGCGTCATCCACTGCAAGTTTAATATATATATACTTGAACTTGAGTGCGGTCTGTTGTAGTTAGTTGTAACTTCGTCAAAAATAACGCAGGATAAATTTAAGTTTAAAAAAATATGTATTTGAACTTCAGTGGATGAATAAAAAGTATTTTATTAACGATTGAAAATTTGAACAAGATATATATATATATATATATATATATATATATATATATATATATATATATATATATATATATAGGAGAGTGTGAACTAATGGTTGGAATTGAAAAAAGCCAATGTTTCAGTTATGTTATGCGAAAACATCACAAACACGCAAAGGAAAAAGTTAAACTCTTGCATATTTTAAAATAGGGGGAAAATTTATTATTTCAGGATCAATACCCCTAGAAAAGAAGGTGGCCTCGGTAAAATGAATATTCCAATGCTTGCTGACAAAAGTGCAAAGATTGCAAGGGACTATGGAGTGTATGAAGAAAAGCAAGGTATCGCATTCAGGTAAGCTGAATGGTTTATTTCCCCACATAGGGAATAAAAAGCTCTGAAGATTAAAAATTAAGTCCCTAAAAGGGAAATTAAAACTTATTTATTTATTATATATTTCAAGAATAATTTCGTAAAACTAAAAACGCATTGCTTACTACATAGAATTATTAGTATTCAGACACATTTCGACAAAAAAATGACATAGTGATTACATAAGACAGCTACCAACTTAAGTGGATCCTTTTTAAAATGTTCATACACTGTTAAGTAAAATAAATCGCAGATACCTTCCAAAAAATAGATATGTTCATTATATCATATTAAGTAAAATCCATATCATTTTCATAATATGAAATGTTAAATAGTTTCAACTCGTTAAAACCAATAAATCTCCAAATTCTAAAAGCGAACAATTAATTCTCTTAATTTTATTTAATTTCTTTTAATTTTTAATATTATTGAAAACTCTGCTAAATTAAAACATGAACTCTTTTGAGAGAAGATAAGTGGCCGCGGTAGCCGAGTGGTATAGGTATCGGACTGTGGCTTGCTTTGTCACAGGTTCGAGCCCAGTACCACTAAAGACCCGCCGTGTAGGGCAGCGATGCACGTTAAATCTGTCGAGAGCTGAAACGTCCTCCCGTTGGTGTGGTGTGGTAGTTGGGAGAGGGGGGTGCCAGCTCAGGTGTCGTCCACGTCACTTGACCATGGTTCAAAATTACGTGGTCCGTCGCCAAAAGCCCTCGTGTAGCTGAACAGTGCGACGTTAATATTCAATCAATCAATCAATCAATTGAGAGAAGATAAAAAAAATATGCCATAAATTTTACGAATATTTCTCTAAGTAACTTTTAATTTGACTAATTATAAAAACTAACCGTTTAATTAGTTTAAAAAATTCCCAACTGAAATATTTTAGTAAAAATCTTGCATTTGAAGTTAAATGTTACATTTATATAAATATCCAACAAACACTGGATACATTTTACATTTTCTTACTTTGAGTCATGAAATCAAAAGTAAAAATAACTACTATATCATCATACATATTTTTTTATGAAAAAAATAGGGGACTATTCATTATTGACGAGAAGGGTCGGTTAAGACAAATAACCATCAATGATTTGCCAGTAGGACGTTCAGTAGATGAAACTCTGCGACTGGTTCAAGCGTTACAGTTTACAGACAAGAATGGCGAAGGTATGCTTGTATCTAAAAATAATTTTTGAGTTATTATTAATAATTATGTATGATTTCAGCTGATTGTATTGAATAATGATAAAGGTTCTTGCTCGTAAAACATGGGAACAAAGATTTAATGAAAATATTAAAATTAATTTAAAAAGATAAGGTGATTGAAACTGTAGGGATTGTATTTCGTCAATGATTAGCAAAAATTAGGAAATGAGACCAAAAAAATCACAAGCATAATCCCCATGCTTCAAAGTTAAAATTTTTTTTGGATTTATTTCTAAAATCAAAACTATAAATAATTCTAGAGAAATTCTTTACTTAAGATTCCCTTACCTAAAAGTTGATTATTATATTAAAAAAAATTTCATTGAATAAATAGGTGGTGTGTGTGTGTGGTTTTAAACCATATAAAAATTAACTCTATATATATTATAGATGAAAATTGGTTGATTCTAAATCCACAGCAAATAAAGTTTTTTTTACAAATATGCGTTTCAAAATTCTGTAAAAAATATTATCATGTTCTTTATTTGCTTCGGTATTTAATTTTTCAGCACAGAGAAGATTGGAAAAAAAATGATTTACTTCAAAACTTTTTAAATCTCTTTGAATCTCGAATTCAAAGGCTAGAGCATATTATAAACATTCAACAATACTGGTCTTTGGAAAAAGGACAAAAATGAGAATAAATCGAAAAAAAATTAAGAAATTAATTTTTTTAATAGTAACTCTTAAAATGAGAATAATTCTTAGAAATTTATCTTTAATCACAAAAAAGTAATTTTATCGACTTATTTGTATTACTTTACATCTCACGCAAACCTGAAGAATGTAGATATCAGTACAGACAAAGAAAAAATCTTTAGATAAAAGGAAGGAAAAATCCCTCAAAAATTCTGGTCTTTTTCTTATTAAATCCAAAGGTAGTATCACTTGTAAAATAGATTTGTTGGATGTAGTATGTATTAGTTAAGGTTATTTTCAAATTCATTAACTAATATAATTTATTTTTAAATTTCAGTATGCCCAGCTGGATGGAAACCAGGTGAAAAAACAATGAAACCTGATCCTCAAGGAAGTAAAGAATACTTTAAAAATAACTGAGACTTATTGAACGCAGAACAAATCATATATTTCTTGTTATTCAACATGCTTTCAAACTAAAGGAATATGTATTCTTCTCCACCTGAATAAACTCATTTTACACTTGAAAATAATTTAACTCTCAAAAAATCCTTTCAGTGGTATGAATGAAAAAAACAAATCAATAAAAGACTTGTGATTTATAGATTAAAAGAGTTTTCAGTATTTATTTATAAAATTGTAAAGACAAAACAGAACCTCTGTAAGCGTTAACTGCTTCCAAGACTGCATAAATTCAGTTGCGATTCATAGATATTCAGAGCCTAAATACAGCCTAATATTTGCACTCATGTCCATAAATTAAGAGTAATGAAGTTCAGACAAAGAAAGAGACAGAAGCAACACAAGTTTGACCTATTTGTAAAATCTATTTATTAAACAAAAGGTAAAGAGCAAAAAAGATGCTATATGTTAGACATAATTAATAAAAAATTGCGATTTTTACCCCTGAGCAAATTTCAAAAAAAAAACCTATTTGCAAAAACAGTATAACATGGTTAGTATGATGGTTAATACGGGAGTATGTCTCCCGGACGATGCAATACAGGCCTTACAACGCCTAGGCATGCTGAGTATCAAATTATCAATCTGATATTGGGGAATATTACACCACTCATCAAGCAATGCCTCCGAACTTCCGGTAGACAGATGGGAGGGGCTGACGGTTGTAATTGTCGGCCAAGCTATATCCCACACATGCTCTATTGGATTCAAGTCCGGTGAGTATGCTGGCCAATCCATACAGGTGATATCCTCCAATTGAAGGCATTCGTCTACAATGTTTTCACGGTGAGGACGGGCGTTGTCATCCATAAACAGAAATTCAGCACCCATGGCGCCCCGAAACAAACGTAATGCTGTTCCAGAATTACATTCCGATAGATGTGGCCTGTCATCGTTACACTCTGAACATGCAGGTCAGTTCTGGAACCAAGAATAATTCCTCCCCAAACGAGCCATCCTGCACCACTGTAACGGTGTCAATCAATGGTGTTCTCTTGGTGGTAACGGGTACTTGGCACTCTCTATATTAAAGTCCGACGAGAATCAGACTGCAAACTAAACCTGGACTCGTCGGAAAACATCACACAAGATTACTGTTGTGGTGTCCTCAATGCATGCTCTCTACTCCAGGTTAATCGCAAGCGACAGTGAGTTGCGGTAAGTGGAACTCATCTGACAGGCCTACGAGAATATAGACCAATGTGCCCCTAAGCGTCTGTACACTGTCTGTCTGCCTGGAAAATGTCGTACCGTACCGGAAGCAAAGAGAGCTGACGAGACAGGTCTGATGCTGTGCTCCGTCTGTTTCTTTTGGCAGTAACTGCCAAATACCGGTCCTCATTCGGCGTTGTAACTCGGGGCGATCTGTGCTGTAACATTTACTCACATTACCATCATCTTGGAATCGTTGCCAAAGCCTGGAGATGACACTCTGCGCGATTCCAAGTTCCTCGAATACTTCCAGCTGAGTACGTCCACATCCCAGTCGTCCAATAATTCTACCACGTAAAAAATCATCCAAATGCTTCCTTTGCGCCATAACTAGGGTCGTTACTGCACTGAAAGGCTTTTAAAGCGCTTGTGAACAATTTTACTTCTTTGCCACCATTCCTTATATACCCCTCTTACACTCTCGTTATTTTGACGTACTATCCGCTCCATCTGGTGGTTTCCTGTAATTTGTATATTATTCTTCAAGATGTGTGTGATAATTCTACAGGTGAAATTTTTAGTTTAGAATTCAATTTCTGTGTGATTCTGAAATATCCTTAATTTATGGACATGAGTGTATAAGTATAGCTTTATTACTATGCTTAAACTTGTATTGTCACTAAACAAAAAAATCAAGTATAAATATTCTTTAAAGTACATTTTATTCGCTTATTCCTTGTTTCTAAAAATTAAGAAAAAAAATCGCTTTTTACAATTACTCTTAAGACTCTTTGAGGCCCTGGGACCAGAAATTTAGAAGCTGTTTCTGTTTAAATGTAAGTCTTAACGTTGAATCAGTTGATATGTCGATAAGTTGTTCCCTCCCCTTCATTGGCAAGCCTTCTGATTTATGCATTCTAGCATTGTTTTCTTAGAAAAATATTATTTTACAGGGGTAAAGTGAACAAAAAATTGCACTAGCGAGTACAAAATAATTTTGTGGGAACTTGGATCATAAGCAACAGAATACTTATAATCTAGGTAGTACATATAAAGAGAAAAAATGTTTTAATATTTTTTATTATATTACAATAAAAACTGCAGGAAGTTTTTGAAAAAAGAGGTTGTCCGGCGTGGAATCTATGTTTTTTAATTTCCTCGGGGGACGGGGGACCCTCTTTGAGAAGCACGATTTTAGGTATTCTAGGGATTATATAAACTCCATAGATAACATGAATCTATTTTGCATACATATTCACTTTTTCCTTTCGAACTTTTATTTTGACTTGTGGAGAGTCCCTGGATATGCTTGGTGGTACCTACCCTGCATCGAACACAGTTTGAAAATAGAAGTAGTGGTCGTATTGGTGTCGTGAGAAAGCTTTGGGGGAAAATGAGGTATGAGAGGTCAACCACTGTTTTGAGAAACGGAGGAAACAAAAGCATTTTTGCACCTTTTTTATAGAAGTAAATGATACGTGATTATACTATAGATCTTATTTTTAAAAAACTGAGATTTTGTCGTTTTTAAGGCTCTGGTGCCTAAATATTCGCATACATCAGCACATTTTTTCCACGATCACTTACGTAAACAATATGCATTTACTTCTAATTTTAAAAAAAAATGTGAAAAGGTTGGTCTCTTGTGACTGTCTTTTGTTCGAAAGAGTCAGGAATTTGTAGTCAAAACAAACATTTCTGTGACTAACTTCGCACCGTCAAACCATGACGATTTTGCACAGGCAATAATTTTACGAAATCAGGGGTGGCCAACCTTTTCGGGGAGAGTGCCACTATCTGACAAAAAATAGTTTTGCTTACCACTTCCAATTTAAAAATAATATAATGAACATAAAAGTACAAACTTGGGTTACATTGTTAATAAACTTTTTGAAGGTCCAATTAGGTTAAGTATAGAATAAAAATGAGTAACTATCGGAACATTTTGTTCTAAATAATTATTAAGAAATCAATACTTACTTAATACGACTTTGAATTTGTGTGGTGGTTGTTGTTTTTTTTTTACCAAATAATCTATATTACAGTATTAGTTCTCTCTTGAAGATGCTAAAAAAATTAAATCGTTTTAAATGCATATCAGCAAATTTTGAGTAAGATTGATTTTATTTTGTTCACAGTAAAAAGCATTTGTTTAGAAACATGGTGATCCAAACCTACATCCATATCTGGCAGCTAAATCCTGCAAATTTGGGACATTGTTGGTACAAATTTTCAAAATAATGCGGATCACTTGCAGTTAAAATAAAATCCTTATGTTTGCTTTTCAGTGTAGGTGCTGTAGGTCAATAATTTCGATTGGAATTTCGGCTGAGTAACAATTAACGTCTTGCAGAGAAATTGAAAACAGGTCTGTGAAAAGATTAGCATTTTTTTTTTTATCATCTTGAAAATTCTCAAACCTAGAACTGAATGAGTCATACAAAATTGATGTTAAATTTTTAAATCTATTGTAACTCGGAGCATTATTAACTACAGTATCTGCATTAATATCTTTTATTTTATTCGTTGCTATAAGAATTTCAGATATATTTATTCATACAATAGGTTTAAATACTTTTTAAAAATAATTTTAAAACATTTTTTTCCGCATTTAGAACTTGGCTATAAATATGTAAGAAATAATTTGTTTATAGTTAATTTTTTTAAAAAATCAATTCAACATATTTCAGATATACTATTTGATGTTTAGGTTTAAAAATTTGCTTTCCAGATGTAACGGTAATTTGCAACAAAAATTAATTTCTACCGAAAAATTATTTAAAATTATTTTCTTGGTTTTATTATTTTTACCTTTACATGTATATTAAAAATAAAGTGACATTTATATCAAACTATGAAAAATCACTTTAAATTAACGTAGAGAAATGAAAACATTTTTTTTGTGTGAATTTTAAATGGATTTTTTTTTATTATGTATAAGGATTTATAATCTAAATACCGCACAAACGAACTCTTAATATTACGAGCTATAATCCATTTCAATATTTTCCAGCAAATGTAAAGTCATTAACAGAAGACAAATTTTTTACTACATCAACAACTATGTTGCATTGATAAAATAAAGAAAGAAAAACCTCACTTTATATTCTATGTACGTGTTGTAGCATGTATGCGGCTCATACATAAATCTCGTCGTTAATGACGCTGCCAGCTTTATTAGTGAAATTTCGATTTATATATATATGGTACAAGAGGTATGTAATTACTTTTCCGTGTCCCCATATCTATCGATGGTATTTACCAAAAAAAAAAACACGTGAAAAGTCTAACTTTAAAACCGTTAAAGGAAACAAGGAATGAAGGTCGTAGCAATGCTAATAGACCTCTTAAACAAGATCTAAAAATATTATTAAAGCTTTAAATGCTTTTCAATTGAAGATACCATTAGACACAGGAACATTTAAATTTTTATATTTAATTTTAATTTGGAATGATTTATTATCTTGAATTGATGCACTGAGTAAAATGGCTCAAAATCGTAAATTAAACATCGTAGAATGCATTGAAGGCTTAGATAATCTTTAAAAATGTTTAGTTTTCCGAAGATCTCATGATACCTTTAAGATATCTGTCGA
Organism: Trichonephila clavipes; assembly: GCA_019973935.1. Classification (NCBI taxonomy): domain Eukaryota; kingdom Metazoa; phylum Arthropoda; class Arachnida; order Araneae; family Nephilidae; genus Trichonephila; species Trichonephila clavipes. The sequence goes on along the minus strand of BMAU01007063.1, from coordinate 115,389 downwards.
TTCAGTAACAACACTTGCTAGAGATTTAGGTATTGATCCCGAATTTCCCATCTCGAAGCTCAGGGAAAAGGTCTATTTATTTATTTATGAAAGGAGTGATGGATCAGCTTAAAATTCCTTCCAGCAATTCACGATCTCTTCTGCTAATGGACGATTTTTATTATTATCTGAGTGCTATTTGATATTCTGCTTTCTGTGTGAGTTTCACAACATTTTTGAGGTTGATCTCATAAAAGCCTGAAATGGATTTGAATATTAAGTTACAAGTATAAGAAGAAGGAAGTATATTGCGAAAGATATAGACGGCATACAACCCTTTAATGAAATGACTTCATTCAAAGATACTTTTCCAGGTAAAAACAGCCAACTGATGAGGTATTAGAAATTATAGTTAAGAATGATTTCCAAATTTTGCTGAAGCAATAAGAATTTTTTAACCTTACCTGTTTCTCTAGCTTCAGGGAAAAGAACTTTCAGTATAAATGAAAAATTATTAAAAATTACTCAAGAAATAATATGACACAAGAAAGGCTTTCAGATTTAGCCATCCACTCTATTGAATCCGAAATCTCAAAAAATGGATTTCACCGAAACTATTGACAAATTTGCTTCTCAGAAAGCCAGGAAAGCTATTTTATAGTTAATTATTGGGTACGTATATGTATTACATAGATTATGTGTATTAGGTAAATATAGATTATATTTTCTGAGCAAATACAGTTATTTTTAATTTATAAATATAAAATGTCTATTTTTATTTTAAAGGTAGTATTTTTGTTTGTTTATTGTTTAATTAAAATATTTTGTCGCTATTGTAACATATTAGCTGGTAAAAAAAGGGTTCTGCACTTAGAATTGTATTTACATCTTATTAATGTTTTACTTTAATACCGGTAGATGAATTAATAGGGTCAAAGTTAAGTATTAGTTAGTATATGAAAAATTTTCTCTAGAGTGGCGGCGCATTAGGTCTTTGCACGCGGGTGGCCGACACCCTAAGATCGGCCGTAAAAATATCCACAGTGATATCCGAGATTTACATGACGATTACAACGCATTAGAGTTACAGGCACTAAAACATACACACCAAGTAGTAACAGAAAAAAAAATAGGAGTTACAACTTTTATCCAATCAAAATCTCTTCACAGCACCATAGATGAAAAAGATTAGAAGTGGCGGATTGCATTTAAGTAAATAAGCACGAAAATGTTACCGAATACGCTCTACCGGTCCTGACATGAGTTCGCAAAAGACTAACTTATCCCCAAAGTTGACAGAAACTATGCCAGGACGGGGTTTTTCATTTTTGGTTGACCTTCCTACTAATGTTACCCAAACCATTTGGCAGATGAATAAAGATGGCATATTAGATAGAATTGAAAAGTTTGCGAGACGTTGTAACAACGTCATTGTGATGAAGGGGTTCATCTTCAACCTGAAGAAACTGAACTCTCTGAACGGTGTTCATCTTCAACCTGTTTTCTGCCTTCCAAAAATTATTTGTGCCAGCGAAAAACTTGAGCTCGGGATAAAGAATGCTCCCCATAGTCCTGTTTTAACTTTTCAAATGTCACACTTGCCGATTCTCCAAGTTGATCACAAAATTTAATGGCACAACATTGCTCCAAATTCCGCAGTTCCATTTTGTGTGATGCACAACCAAAACACAACTTCGCTAACAGCAGTCACAAAAACCACGTAGTTAACGGAAGGAGTTGAAACTCGCACTGAGCTATGGGAGGGTACTGATACACGTGCTCTATCAAGAACAACAGCGTTGCCAGATCGCTTGCAGTGTTGCCGATCTCATTACTTTTCTGACGCACCTCATATTGCTCACGCAGAAAAAAAATGATATAAATGAAACTATAAAAAGGATAAGGGGTATTGTAAAATAATTCAGAAAGATACTCCTAAGAACGATATTTTACAAAAATTATGTTAATGCAGAGTTTGATGATGAAAAGTTGGTTTGTTGAACAATGTTCGAGAATTTTGGAGATAAAATCAACAAATTCAAAAACACTAATCATATTAAAATATAACAAATTTTAGCTTATGAAGAAACTGTAATGGCTCTGATTGCAATTTTAGCTGGCTTGAAACCAGAAAAAAAAATGACGTACAAAAACTATGCAGTCGAAACGCGACTCTAAATGCCAAAGGAGTATTTGTTTTCATTATTGGAAAGTTGAGCCAATAAAACTCAGAATTTTAAAAGAATATGAAATGTTCTCTTACCGAAAGAATTTGTGAGAGACTCAGCTTAGTTTAGTTTGATTAATGTAATACCTAAATTTTGAGAGAAAGCATGATGCTGCTACAGTTATTGTTGTTCCCCTACGTCAGTGTTTCCCAAACTTTTGACATTACTTTTCTTTTTAACTTTTTTCGAAACGCTGAGTACTCCTCGTCAAAAAAGAATAGATGTACTTTTTTTAATAACAATCAAAACTATACTTTTTTTGTTGTTGTGACATACACAAAATAATAAGAAAAGAAATTAAATTATTCATAATAAAATATAAGTAAAAGTTATATGATAAATAACATTTATTTAGAGGGTTAAACTGTTTGTGCTGAGATGACAGATCATCACAATTTGGTTCCCTGGTTGTTAGCGGTCCCACGTCAAATAGTCCCCCCACGTCTTTTTTCCGACTTAATGTCTACTAATACTGAAAAGCAATTTCACAGAAAAAATGAAGCTGGAAAAGGAAAATCTGTAACGAAGAGTGGTACATTCCTGCCATGTCATACCGGATCATCTCCCCCCCCACACACACGACTGCCTTGACTCACGAGAACGTAGAGTTAGGCGTAGCTAAGCACGGTGCAGTGCATATCCACATCAAACTCCGGTGTAACACGTACCCCCTCTCACACACACACACTCTTCCCGTACCTCTAAGGGGTTACACGTACTACACTTTGGGAAACACAGCTCTACGTTAATCAAATAAAAAATCTGATTCAACAAGCTAAAATAATTATGACAAAACGTTTTTTCGAGGAAGATGAATCACTGACCAAGTTTTCGCAATCGAGAATGAAAATTTTGATATAGACATATTTAATGTATTGAATGAGAATTTTTTAAAAAAAGCGATCCTCTCAAAGACAAAAATCTTATGTCAGGGGCGTAGCTACCGCCGTATCAATGATACGCCCCCCAAGCTTCAAGGGCCCAAACATGTGTAAGAAAAATCGTAAGATGTTCGGGGGCCCCCAAAAGTACCCTAAAGGAATTTTGATACAGCGCACCGTCAGGAATAGCTACATTAGATGTTTAGCTTCAGCAAAATAACGAAGCAAGAAATGCAATTATTCGACCCGATACAGAAAACCGATTCTCAAATATTATAAAACTGGGTGAGGCTCTGAAATTCCACCAACATGAGCTGAAGCTTAAAAGGAATTTTCTGCTCTCTTGTGCGTTCACAACAAAGCTAAGATCTAGACTGAAAACGGGCTGCAGCTATTTACACATTGCGAAGACAAAAAAAAAAGAGATTTTCCAGTCTTGGATATTTATATGAAGCGGCAACAGGAAGTCTTGGAATCCGCGTGACTTCCGTGGACGGAGACTATGATTGGTGGAAAGATATCGTTCGATAGAATCTGTCATCTTATTTTTGAAAAATGCAAGCTGTTAAATTTCAAGAGATACAGTTACAGTTATCCCTTTATGCGGGTAAGCTAGTTGACTTACGCGCGAGTCCTGGACCATAACGAATTAAAAAGATTGCTTAGATGAGATTAAAGGGTATTACATACATATCTATTGCGGCCTTTTTGTTAGCAAGAATTATTCAAGTTTTAAGGTGTGTATCTACATGTGAACAATTAATGTTTAATTATACGCTTTTTGCTTTGGAGAGAGAGGTGACATTTTCCATTTTTGTCCGGGGTGGCAAAACTGCTAGAGCCGGCCCTGGTGATGCATATGCAAATATCAGCACTATGTCATCAGAGGGGACGTCAAAGCATGCTAACGGGTGGAATGCGCAAGCTCAATGCAAAGGCAACTTTAAAAAAAAAAATGGAGTAGGATGCATTTTCAGACAATCCCTGCGTGTGAAATATATATATATAGTACGTTCATTTAATATATTCTTTAGTTCATTTTAAAGAATTTTCTGCAAGTCTTTTGGAGCATTTAATTGCTCATATTTCAAAGTTTTAAAGGTATTGCTATTTAAACTTTGATAATCACATTTAGTTACAATTACACAGCAGATAAAAATCACGAATTCCCATTCACCTCAGAATGAATAATAAACTTCTTAATACTAGGAACTGCTAACTCTAATTTTCAGTCAAAACATTAACTCTTAAAAGAAAACTAACTTAATTCTTTAAAATTCCAAGAACTTTCTTATACTAGTTGAACTCTTAATATTGAAACTTTATTTTACCATGAACCTCAAAAAGTATTTATCATGATCATTGAATGATTCAATAATTTACATGAAAAGTAAAAATTTCTGTTCAGTTTAATGAATATCACTCAACAGCTGAAGAAGAATGGAGAACTTCGTAAATTTTAGCCCTTGCTTTAATGAATATATTAGAGCTAGTATCTCGGTTTTCACACTAAAACACGTGCTTTCTGGTTCAGTTTTTTTAAGCGCACAGCAGCCCCTATTACTATGCACCAATTATTTACAGAATCAGGATCATATTCAGTTTCAAAAGCATCATTTTTGATTAAGTAAATAACAGTATTGCTACTTTTTTAGTCTATTTTGTTTATTCCAATCCGAATGAGAAACAAGTAATATAAAAAAAAATTATGTCAATTCCTACTTAGGTCAACAAAGAAAATTTTTGTTTTAGTTACATTTTATTAAATAGTTATAATTAATGTAAATATGTATATACATATGACAGAATCACAATATTAAGTGACAAAATAGAGAAAGCGATTTTCCTTTCTATATATGGTGATGGACTATTTTTTTTGTTTGCTGCTATTTATTCATTAATTAAATTTAATTATTCTAATAAGATAGTATAGTAAAAAAGAAATCACATGCTCAAAAACTAGGCCAAGGCAGGTGGGATTCGAACCCACGACCTTCAAATTAGAAGTCCAATGCACTATCCATTGCACTACATGAACACAACAAAGGAGTGTCCTTTCTATATATGCTGTTGGGCCCTTATTTTTGTTTGTTGCTATTAACTCATTTTTTAATTTAATTAATTAATATTTGAAAAAACTGTATTAACTTCAAGTGTCATCCACTACAAGTTTTAAAAAATGTATTGAATTTGAATGGATGAAATATATATATATATATATATATAGGGAGAGAGTGAAGTAGTAGTAGGAACTGAAAATGACTTCAGACATTTAGTGCTATAATTCCCTGTCTTGAAAAGTTAAGTTATCATTAAAAGCATTCCACATTCTCTTAAAAAATTAAACCAATTTTATTTTTTTACTGTAAAAATAATCTGTTCCAGCTTAATACTGAAAAGATACGATACCATTTTACTTGCGAAACATTGCTACATTTAGATATAATAAAATATCTAACTTTAGAAATAAATTGCATGAAAGATTCATATGAAAAGGAAGAAAAATGTAAGCAATCACAATAGAGGATATTCATCCTTTCTCTTAAGACTCAAAAAGGATATCTCTTGGTGAACAATATTTCTATGCAACACATATTTAATTTTTGGTGCAAATTAAATATCATACAAGAATTTTATAAAATGAATTATTTTAAAAGCCAGAATAAAACATTCTCTCACCAAACAAATGGAATAAAATAATCTAAAAAGTTTTCCAAAATAAAATTTTGGAAAAGTAAAAGAAACATAATTTGCTTCATTGGGGACAAAAAATAAAATTGCACATATAGTTTTACATCAATTTTTTAAAATAAAACTTAGTAAAGAAAATCTAATATATATTATAAATGTGAAAGTTTGTGGGTCTTTCACGCAAAAACAACTGAATGGATTTTAATGAAACTTTACAGTAACATAGCTTATACATCAGAATAACACATAGGCTATAATTTATAGCATAGGCTATAATTTATATAGAAATTTGCAAAAAGTGTCCAAAATATAACGATATTTGTCAAGTAGGAAAAAATTCTGGCATCTGCAAGCAAATCTGGCTTGGGCTGCAAAAAAAGTCAACCACAGCATATATCTATCTTTTGTTTTGGCTACGCAAGGGGCTCGCTTCTAATTAATTCCTGTGATCAGAATAATGCCTTTTTATTTCAGAATAAAATTAAGTTTTGAAGGGAGAGGTTGTTATAAATCTCTCTTTATTTTAATGTTTTTTTTATGATTTTATTATGCACATTTGGTAGTAAGAAATTGATCTTTTTTCAAAATAAATGCTTTTATCGGTTCTGGTACTTAAAGTAAATAAACTTTCTCTTTCACACTGCATCCTTTGGACAAATTTTCAAAATTTGTTTGTGGTTAGTAGTTAATTATAACGCCATAATTTTAATTGAATAGGCAGATATTGCGTTTATAAGTATAAAAATAATTATAACTGCTGTACTGCATTTTTTGGAGTGTTTGAGTGAGTGAATATTAACATCGCACTGTTCAGCTACACAAGGGCTTTTGGCAACGTATCACGTAATTTTGAACCATGGTCAAGTGACATGGACGACGCCTGAGCTGGCACCCCCTTCTCCTAACTACCACACCACACCAACTTAGAAGGAATACTCTACCAATACTTAGCAGGAATATTCTTTGAAATCCACTCTTCCAAGATATATGGTGAGATCTATGATGAGTATTTTAGCGGGGAAGCCGAATAGTTTTGTAGCAGATATTGAGTTTTCAGCGGATTGCAAAGGTTATTATTTTTGTCCCGAAAAAATAGTTTGTGAAAATTTAAGTGTTATGTTTTTGTATGTTAGTGAAGACCTTGGAAAATAATTTGACTACTTGTTTTAAGTGAATGGTGTATATAATTAATTTTGCAGTGGAATATCTTTAATTTATTAGCTCTAACGGATTCAATTTCCAATGTGGAGTATTTTGTTTATGTATATCCCTTAATTTGTAAATGAAGTGATCCAAAAAAAAATATTGTATGAAAAAAACTGTAGTAAATCATAATGCGGCTGGATAAAGTATTAAAGTGCATTTCTCAGCTACACAGTGAGTCTTAGAAAGCTCCAATAAAGCTCGAGCTACGAAAGTAGCTAGGCATTTGCCAACTTGACTCTATCATTAACATTTCGCTATGTTTTTCATGGAATCGCCATTATAATTTAAGAAACGGCATTGCTTGCGAATATTACAATTTTAACACAAAATAAATAAAACAGAAAGTAATATTAATGTATTACACTTTCAGATATAAATTATTTACACTATTTTAAGCGTGCATTACACAAAACTTTTAACAATGTGTTACTTTTGCTGAGCAGAGATCAACTTAGGGAGGTATTTTCAAAAATCGACCCTCAAGAGTATTACGGGGAGTTATAAATAAAAAAAATCCTTTTTATCAGCTATTAGATCTACATACTTAAAATTTAACAAAGGTGTTTTTTTTTCTTTTTTTTTTTTTTTTAGCTGAGATATGCAAAAAGCTTTTTTTTTTGTTTAATTTGCAATTCACATAAAACTACCTCATTAAAAACTTATTTTTCCTTCAATCTGTGTTGTTTAATTTTTCAGTTCACCCGTGCGAAGAACGAGTATACCAGTTAGTCATTAATAAAGGTATTTTAAAATAATGCATACATAACCAGTTACTGAATTTGAAACAAAGTATCGAATTAAATTGTTAAGACAAAAACATCCACTCAATGAATTTTATTACAATGAAAAGAATTATACAAAAATTTACACCAGACATAATTTTGAGATTAAGAAAATAAAATACAAACAGCCAAGAGTTATTCTACACTAATATTGACAAAAATATTACAGATTCACATCAAATATTTAGAAGATACACATAGACACAACCATATACATAGATCATCAGTATGTAAATAACTTTTCAAAGCTATTATACATCATAGAAATTAGAAACAAATATTTTAAATGCAATATAATATAAAACTTCAAAATAAAAGGAATTATTAATTAAAACAATATAACCATAAAAGCAGGCATAGTGGTCAATATATAAAATCCATAATTTTCAAAATATTCATAAAAATTCTTGTAAAATATAAATGCACATAAAAATTATCACAATGATACACATTTACTAACAGATAGTGCAATACACACGGTTAAAATTTACTAATGCACATACTACAATATAAAGGTAAAAAATTGTATTCAATTTTAAGTTTCATTAGTCAAAGAAAATGTTTAAAAAATAAACAAAAATCTATATTTTACTTAAAAAATTATCTTTTCTACTTTAATAGTATTTTATAAAACCACAATACCAACAATATAAAAAAATTAGGAACTTATGTCACACAAACATATACATATATATAACACTGAATTCATAAACAAAATACCACTAATCATCCTTTTAAAAATATGTTAAATTAAATACCTTTAAATATGTTATGTATGAATGCAAGAACTTGTATTCTATATATGCATTGTTTAAGGAAATTAAAACTAACTTCAAAACTAAATTTTAAAAAATCATAATTAATGCTACATTTTTATTTATTGCTAGCTACACATTTATCAATCCCAATAAAATAGCACAAAATTTGCAATAAAAGTTTCAAATATTTTTTTAGAGTACTCAATGCATCACATTGTATTAAAAGATATTGCTTATTTTATTGAACTTGTTTTTTAAATTCTTTGGAATAAAATCTTAAACAAAAATGGTTAATTGAATACACACATTTTTAATACAATTAACTTTAATTACAATTAATAACCCAAACAGTACAATTTACTTTTTTATAAGTTAGTATTTAAAAATGCTGAAAATTTTTGGAAAATACTTGAAAGTTTAACATGGTAATTATAAGGAAATAGAAATGACTGTAGACTTGCAATTCAATACATAACATCTGAAATAATATATATTAAGCCAAAATTATTCTAATTCCAAAGAAAATTACTTTATACAAAATCCAGTATTTTTCAATTATTTTGTAAAAGTATCAAATAATTATCAGTGAAATCGTTACTGCAGTTTATTGTTAACTAGTGGCACTACAAAAATTTACTGAATGCATATATGATGCTATTTCATACTAGTCAAGAGAAATAATATTCTTCCTATGTATTTGACTTTAGGTTGACATATAATTATCTGACAAAAAAACGATATTTTTCCAAGGATCAGTTCATTGATTAAAGTGTAAATTAACACACACATAATTAAGACTTTTATAAAACAAAATAACTTCAGTTTTATATATAATTTAGAACAACAAGAAAACATTAAAATAGAATAGCATACCTAAAAATATTGATATTAAATACCTCAGGGAGCACCAGTTGCACAACATCTCTCAAAGTTAAATTGATATAATGTTCAAAATCACAGCAAATTATATTTTTTAACATGGCACATAATCAGTGTATAAGCAATCACACACAAAACATGTATATTGAAGATAGTGAAATAAGATTAATAAGGGCTGGTATATGTTTCAGGATTTGTTTATTAAATCAGATTTTTTGGCAAATTTTAAATAAAAAGTACAAGAAAAACACCCATGTTTAAAAATTAACCAGAATAAAATTCGTAATGCAATAAATTCTACAGAATATTTATATCACAGATAGACAGAGCAATATAAAAAAAATTAAATCATATTACAATATATTCAAAAATAAATTATAACAAATTTTTTAATAAATCTCATCTGATAAACACATTGTGAATGGAAATATAAACAAAAAAAAAAATACAATCACAGAACCATAAAACTTAAATAAAATTTTATAATACAAAAAATATTTGAATCTCAGTTACAATTCAACAGCACATATCAGGAAAACAATTGAGGTATCTGTATATTATAGTAAATATCAAAATAAGTCTAATTTTGTTTCTAAACTGTAACATATTTGGACAATTTTTATACATAAAATCTTTCAACTAACTGGAATTCAATTATGAACAATCCTTCACAGCATTATCATACACTGATTAAATACTTAATTCCACGAGGAAAAACTTAAAAAGGTAAAATATAAAAAGTTAAGAAACTTAGTTTTTCATACATTCAATATTCAAATATGCATGAACCATTTAACTGTAACATCACCTACATTCATAATTAGGACGATTATATAGAGAAATCACATATTTATATGTTTTTTAGACACAGTGAAACAGTTACAAGGAATATAGATATAGCGAGTTTCATGCAAGACATTTCAATGGGCAGAGCTAATAACCCCCAAGAGAGGAAATCTCTTAAGAATTAATAAAATATAAAAAGAACTGCAACCCTTTTACAATTTCAAAAAATGTTTCCCTAGTACATGATACAATATCAAATAAATATGAATATACCACAGAATTAAATAAGGAGCTTTCAATTTTTGTGTATATATACTATAAAGATATTGTAGATTTTTTTACAGAAAAGTAATTTTTTTTATGACAAATAACTTCTCTTAATGTAAAAATTTCTCAAAATAGTAATCTATTAAAATAGATTTCATAAGAAATATTTTTCTCCTTTGGACTTTTATAAACAAAATTTAAGTCAAATATGAGATAAAATAAATTTTTAATCTTTTAAAGTATATTTACTAGAAGGAAAAAGCATATTTATTTAGAAATAAGTGCTACAGAACATGAAATAAAAAAACTGAAATCAAATTTAAAGAACCAATCTATTCATTCAGATGAAGAATTCCTTAACAAAATGTACAGGAAAACATGGAAATCTTGATATATTAACTATAAGTATAACTTTAATTGCAAAAAAATAAATAAACAAGGGAAATTTAAATATTTACTGACTGTTTTTGACACCTTAAAACTTGATATCTCTCATTAAAAAAAGTATTTTATAAATTTCCTTTCATCAAACTAAAATCTTTCTATAGAACAAACCTTGTTTCTATTTCCTTCCTTTCAAAAAACTTTAGTAGAACATAACACAATTTCAACAATATTTAATCTTCTAAGTTTATATTAATTCTGAAATTAGACAAATTTAAACATTGTGTTTCAAAATTTAAAATAGCACAGCCTATTTATGACAAGAATTAAATTTAGAAATTTAAATACTAAGTATAATTTTTTAAAAAATGAAGAAAAATCATGTTATGAAGATTTACAATAAAATATTTTGTGCCTACATTTAAAAAAAAAGCTTTTAAAGATATTTCATATGAAAAACACAAGTGAGGAAGAAACTATATAAAAATATCCTATGTATGGAAAACAATACATTGGGCTTAATTCTTGTGCTTCTGTGGTTCAAAATAAAAAAGTAATTTAAAATTCCACATTGAATTTCAAGAGCAACATAAAATGTTGCTTAAGATTTTGTAAAATTAAAAATTTTGCTATATATTTCATCAAGATAGACATAAAAGTCATTGAAGACATGAAAATATAAATATATTATACATTAGATATAGATATATGTATATATAGAGAACTTTTATTCATAGATACATGATAGATAGATATAAGAGTGTATATAAGTTCAAATGTGTATATGTGTATAAATATGTATAATGGGGAAAGCACTTCAATTAAATGCTTTAAAAATAGAAAATAACACTTCAAACTGCGCAATCATGCACCCAGGCAGAATATCAATTCAAAAAATAAATGGGGACATGGAGAATTCTAATTAACCTCCAGTAAATATGGTGTTTGGTGAACATTACATGAGAAGTAATGTAGCAAAAAGATAATTAGGCACTCAAATACATATCGAGAAAATTAGTACAAAAAAACTGGAAAAATAATTAATAAAAGTATCATCAGCTGATTATAAATGAAGCTACAACTTAACAATTTTGTTTCATAAGTCACTTTTATTTTTTTTATTCATTGGTACTTAATTTATATTTTAAAAAATTAATTCTATTACTGGTATTTCACAGAGAAAACAAATTATGCAAGTAAAATGTTGGTAAATTTAAAAACGAATCAATCTGAATAATTACATATGTGCAAAAACGGACAGACTAACATTAAGATATTGTTCAACACAAATTTGAAAAACAAAAATGATTGCATATATAAAACACGGTACATACTTGTACACTGACATAGTCCATTAACTTAATTAAAATTATTTAATTAAGGCAAAATACAGTAATATTTGAAATTAATACATACTAAGCTCTTTAAGATTGTTTTTTAAAAAATAATTACTTATTAAAAAAACTATGTGATGATCTAAGTAAAAAGCAAATTATTCAGAAACCTTATATGTAAATTAGATAAGGGAAGAAAATAAGAGTAACTTTTTTTAGAAACTTGGATTAAATTTCAAACTTTATTAAAAAACTATTTTTAAGTAATCAAATTTACTAAGCATGCACGCATGATTGATATTTTTGTTTACAAGATCTGTATACTGCATAATTAATTTTCATGTTTAAAACTCCTATCTTCATATTTTGTAAACTTTCAGATCATATTTCAAAACCCATACATACTGAAGGTTTAAAAAGAATTGTAATTTTCAAAGATCATTAATTTCAAAAAATACAATACTTCTCACTGAAAAACACTTCTAATTATTGTGAAATAAGGAATTGTAAAAAAAATCATGCATTTAAAATTTTAAAATTGACAGTTTTGTTTTCAAAGTAATATGTATGCACAAAAAATTAAGTCACCATACATGACTAAAACATAGAATTACACAATTACTCTGCAGTTATACATTTATTCTTTATAACTTAAAACATTAAACACTCAAGAAATAGCAAAGAGTTAACATGAAAATTAGAATTTTCTTAATTGCCACATTCACAATATTATTTGAATAACTATCTTTTTTTTTTTAATTCACACAGATTTTCAAGTATTATGGAACATGCAATTTAACTAGCAAAAATGTACTCATAAAGATGCATGCCCATTCATAAATTCTGCAGATAACCATTAAAGGAAACTGCAATAACACCTACACATATAACAAAGGGGTTTTAAGACAATATTGCAATAAACACATTTATACAATATTTAGATATACATTTTAATAGAGGACACAGTCAAGGAAATACACAGAAATAAGTCCATCAAACATCTTTGAGCAATTTGTGGTGCCTTATGTTTCAGTTTGCATTGCAATGGTGTAAAATCAATACACCCATCAACTGCATTACATATAATATTTTAACAGCAACTTACAGAGAATACTACTATGTTTATAGAAAAATTACTTGCAAAAGGAAACAAACTGTTAACATTAACCATTAATAATCCCAAAATAATACAAAATTTACATTAATCCAATTGTTTATGTCCTTTTCTAAGAAATGAAATGTTCATTAATTTTATGTACTTTTAATTCAATATAATTCTTAGTAAAAATTTTTTCACTTAATGCTCCATTTATAAAGCTCTTAAAATTATAAAAGCAAGCTCAATGTCAAATATTTTCATTTCATAACAGATATTGTGGATTTTGCTCATTTAATGAAGTAAATGCAAGTCAACTTCCTTTTACAAAAACTTAATTGTATAGAAAATATTTCACATTAGTCACAGTTTATGAAATTTAATTCTGTAAGCTAAACTAGAACAAGGTAGTGTTTTACTTAAGCTAAGGGTTGTACTATGAAATACTACAGCTAAGTTATTAGTTCTAAAATTTATTCCAACAGGAAGGAGCATTTAATTACTTAAAGATACATATATGAAAACTGTACTAATTCTCTCAAAAACTCAGAATTGCACTATAATTTAAATTTGATTGCATAGAAAAATGGGAACGATAAACCATGCTTTAAGTCTAATCCTACAGATTCACAATTTGTAGTTTGTATAATAGCCAATTAAGATTCAAAATAGGAGCATAACAAAACTTGCAGAATTTTACAGCCAGAATAGAGTATTGGAAAACTAAATAAACTATAAATATCACTTCACTTAATAAACCTTTACTTAAATACAAAGCAACAATTTTGAATGGCACATATATAACAAAACTTCATAACAATAGGAGTCCAGAACAAAACTTTCAAAAATATTCAGTAAATTCATCAAAAGACTGCTTTACAAAGATATTCAAAGGGGGGACTGAACTACACTAACTGATTAGATCAAAAGCACACAATTAGTTAAAATATCAATGTCCATGCATAATAAATAATTCTAACCCGATTTTTTTTTTTTTTTAATTTTATTTCATTCTTATCTTAATCAAAAATTAAACTGCCCATTTTTCTTGAAATTAATACAAATATTAACATTTGTCACAAATACTACAATTCTTAACCCAAATATAAAAATGAATTACAAACTAAAAAATTCATAAGTAAATTCTTTCTTATCCAAAATTAATATTATTAACATTAAAAAACCTCAAATTATTAAAAAATTCTCATTTTTCCCTAAAATTAAAAGTTTTTAATATGTAAGAAATTTCTTTCATTGAAATTTAATATTAGGGGAACCGAAAAGTAATGTCGTTTTTGCGCATGCCAATGCTGCTTTATCGTTTATGAGTTCATTGAGTTGTTGAAAGTCGTGCCAGAGACATTTCAAAGTTAAAGTGACTTGTTTAGTTGTGAAAACCTAAACCTTAAATTTTCTTTCCCCATTTTGAGTGAATACCAGAAGAGATTCATATCCGCTATTGCATGCTTTTGGAGTTTCACAAGGGTAGTAATGCAACAGTTCCTACCAAAAACATTTGCGATGATTACCCAAGTTCAGAACCGGTAATTTCAATCTTTCTGACTCAAATCGATCAGGAAGACCAACTTTAGACAATGACATTATTAAGGGTGCAAGTGGAAGCAAATACGTGTCAGACAATCGAGGAACTGTCAAATGCTCTCAACCAACCTTGGTCGACCATCCAAGAACACTTGCAACAGATTGGTAAAACAAACAGAGCAGGTGTTTGGGTTCCGCATAATCTGTCTGAAGAAAACAGAGCTAATCGATCTACGACATGCAACTCATTGATTCAACGGTACAATACAGAACTTTTTTTAATCGCTTGATCACTGCAAATGAAAAATGGGTCCTGTATGATAATTAAAAACGCAAAAGACAGTGGCTCTCTCCGAATGAAGCGCCACAAAGAACTGCTAAGGCAGGTTGACATCCAAAAAAGGCGCATTTGTGTGTTTGGTGGGGTATTCATGGAATCGTCCATTTTTAAGTGCTTAAACCTGGAGAAACTGTTAATGCAGATCTTTATTGTGAACAATTAGATCGACTAAATCAATCATTAATTGAAAAGTATCCAGCGATTATCAATAGAAAAGGCGTTATTTTGCAACACAATAATGCAAGACCTGACTGTGCAAGAAAAACGCTGGAAGAATTAATGGATTGGGGTGGGAGGTATTGCCTCACCCACCATAATCACCTGACATTGCGCCAACGAATTTCCATTTATTCCGTTCAATGCAACACTTCTTAAACAAAAAATTTCAAAATTTGGGTGATATGAAAAATGCCATTTCCAGATATTTTACAGAAAAACCAATTGGTTTTTATCAATCCGGCATTGAAAATTTGCACACTAGATGGCAAAAGGTTGTTGCCAACAAAGGTGATTACATCATTGACTAAAAAGAAAAACTTGCAAGAAATTTATTTATTCGAATTTGCTGCAAAAAAACGACAATTTTCCGATCCCCCTAATAAAATAATTTTGGATTAAAGAATCTTATTTTTTGTGACAAGAAAAACACATTTTCAAAAATTATTCATAAGTTTACTCAAACTTTTCAAGTTCAATATTATAAATAGGAAGAAAAAAATAACTAGCAAATTTACATGACTTTTGCAAGCAAAAAAAAATCCATCTGTTCCTTTTAAGACAATTACATCAGAAAATTCAAGTACTTTATTTATTCTATATTATTCACAAAATAACCTAAAAAATATATTACTATTCTTATTTTTCATCATAGATAAATAAAGATGAGTATACTTATGAGAGTAGTATATGAGTAAACATTTTGAACTTAATGTGATGAAATATAGTGAACTGTTCCCAATGCTCAAAACTGGAAAAGGTAATGAATGCTATATTTTTCCTTTACAAAATAAAACTTGTTCTCAGTAGAAAATTCTGCAAGTGCCACTTATAAATACAACCAAAAATTACCATAACTATAAAAAAAATAAGACAGTTAATGTAACATTTCAAAACATATGACCTGTGTTGTAATAGAGCAAAAAAATACACTTATATATTTACAGCAAAAAATTCCCAACCAATACTTTTCTTTACCTATTGATTAAAAAACAAAGCAAGGTTTATACTAAAAATTAAAACTCTTAAGAGCCTTAACACATTGCATGTGGATTGTAAAACTGGTGGGAATTAGCCCATTCAGTAAAATCACAATAAATGGATAATTGCTTTATTTTTCTCAATGAAATTTTATTTTCTTATAATTATTTAGACAATACCTGCTCTCCAGTATAAATCTACTAATCTTTATTTTACGTTCCCCATGCTTAAGTAACAAACAGCAAAAAACGTAAAAATGTTTGCCACATGTAATGTGTTAAAAATTTTAAGAGGGCCTAATGAAACAAAATATAAATGATTAATTTAACTTTTATGTTATGTACACTTACTATACTTCCATGTGTGTTTTTTTCCTCCATCAACTCAAAACAAATTCTTAACATGATCAATTTTGAATATTATAATCTCATATCAATCCCTTCCATATTAAAGCATACAGCCATAAATATTCCAGTAAATCCACCTAGACAAATATACCAGATTGCATGAAGTAAATTCCCCCAATTATA
The DNA here is from genome assembly GCA_019973935.1 of Trichonephila clavipes. Lineage (NCBI taxonomy): Eukaryota > Metazoa > Arthropoda > Arachnida > Araneae > Nephilidae > Trichonephila > Trichonephila clavipes. Next base: position 98,509 of record BMAU01007063.1, on the reverse strand, counting down.
GTTGGAAAAATATTGACAGTCATAATTTTAGAAAAAATTAAATGAAACTTTGAGCAAAAAGAAAAGTTCCAATGCTTTTCAAACAAAATTTAATGGCTTTTTTAATTAATTGAAGAATTTACTAACACACACAGTAGTTTTACTAAATCATTATACAATTATATGGAAGTTTTAAAATGTTTCCCATGTTTTTTTATCAATTTTGAAAAGTGAGAAAAAGATGTTACAGAAAAAAAAGGAGGAAAAAAAACGACTTGACACTTAAACAAAGAACGTCAAATGTTAGCAAGAACCCTGATTAAAAAAATAATGATAAAAGTGATAATTTGAAAAGAATTTCATTACTTAAATTTGACTCCTACTTTAACATGTTTGAATAATCTGACTAGAGTTAACATTTCTCCACCAAAAAAATACAAGTTTGGATACTTGTACACAGTAACATTGGATAACAAAAAACTACACATATATAAATGATTAAACATATGAATAAATGCCAACTATTACTTTTGATAAATAAAAAAAAAAGAAAATTATTTTAAATGAGTGTTTGAAGAACTCATACACCATACAGTAAAGCTCAAATGACAAATTTCTACATAAAAATAACTCAAAATTATAATGAAGAGGGGGTGGGTCAATCTATATGCATATAATCTGAATCATGGTAAATCACAGAATGCTGCAAGAGTTCTTTTCACGGAAAGGATTTGCCTTTTGAGAATGAAATCCAACTAAGATATAGTCTTCACTTTCATGTTCTTGAACGTATTTCTAAAAGTAAAGAAATCTAAATGTATGTATCAAATAATTTAAAAACTCATGAAGTATTTTCAAACATTCTCAATATCAAAGAGAGGGAAAAAATTTATTTAAGAAAAATGTAGAAGCCTCTACTAATTAGTAGCAATTTTAAAATTCATACATCAATGATTAATATACTTAAATACTTTTATTTTTCTCTTAATATAGAGGTCGAATGTATCACTCAATAGACACAAACTTTAGAGACTGTTTTAAAAACACTTTAAAATTTAAAACCAATCAGCAATAATAATTATTTCATTTAACTTGATGGTATAGTACTTCATTACTTTTAATACACTTTGAAAGAAGGAATAAATAGAAATTCAACTAAGTTTATTAACTTACTTTAATAGTATGCTTCCATACAAAAAAAAATTAGAATACAAAATGCAACCAACTCAGATATAACCAAGGAGAGATTTCTCACAGTTCTCTATATTTTTAAACATCGCTTTTAAATGTATATCAACAAAAAGCTTGCAAAATATTCCAAATGCTTTTATTTATATATTTTATACCATATTTTAAAAAAATTCAAATTTAAAACCTCATCTCAATATTCATCCTACACTTACATAATTCAACACATAAACAAATATATATAGTACAAGCAAATTATAAATAATATTACTAAGAAACTTAACAAAAAAATTCAGAAAAAAAAAGGCTTAACAAGAAACCAATAAAATAAAAGTTCTATTAGTTTTTTAACACATTCAAGCCACATATTATTGCAATACAGCACACCATACTATACTTACAAGGGGAGGGCACGACTAAGGAAATTCATTTGGGGTCAAGACTTTAGTGTAACAGTAGTACTCATTTAGGGTGTTCAACCCTCAATGTAATTCCGCCAAATGGCCAGTCAATTTTGCGAAAATAGTCTTCAAAATTCATGCTTAGTTTTTATACAATCAAGTTTCAATTTCCTCTAACGGTTCTGTGGCCTGGTTGACATATCATCTGCATACTATGCATGAGGTTATGGATCGATTCAACGCGATCAACTTTTTTTTTTCATTTCATTAAATTTTTTTTAATTATATAAATTTATTTATGAAGGGTTTATTTGATATTAAATGATATTTTATGTTATTATTTTGTATTTTATAAAGTAAAAAAATACTGTAATTATATATAAATATTTATATTATAAATTTTATAAATATATATTTTTATATTAATAAATAATATTTATAATAATTTATAATAAATATTAAATATTATACATAAAAATTAATTACAGAAGTTTTATAATGTGAAATACAATATACTATAATTATTATTAAATTAATTATTTTATAATCAATACAATAAAAAAATGTCTTTTTTATATATTATTAAGTTATTTTATAATTTTTATAAAATATTATATAAGCCATTTTTAAATAAATTTAAATAACTTTAATAATAAATTAATAATTTCAATATTAAATTAATAATTTCAATATTAAATTAATAATAATTTCAATAATAGATAATTTTAATAAAAATTAATTATTTTAAATAATTTTTATTATTAACAATTTTAATTAATAATTATTTCAAATAATTTTAATTAATAACACTATTTTAAATATTTTTATTCAATAATTTTTAATAATTTTAATAATAAATAATTTAAATAGAAATTTATATACTTTATAAAATCAAAAATAATTATATAAAATACCATTCAATATTTAATAAGCCTTTCATAAATAAATTTATTTAATTTTAAAAATAATCAAGTGAAATGAAAAAAAAATTGATCGATGAATCGAACCCTAACCTTGCACATAGTATGCATACGATATATCAACCAGGCTACAGAATCATTGGACGAAATTGAAACTTAATTGTATAAAAGCTACACATGAATTTTGTGTGTGAAGGCTGTTTTCTCTGAATTGACTGGCCATTTGGCGGAATTACCTTGAGGGTTGAACACCCTAAAGGGGAGTACAACTATTACACCAAGTCTCAACCCCAAATGAATTTCCTTAGTCATGCTCTCCCCTTGTTAATATAATTTATTTTTAGAGGCAATCGAGTTTATTTTTATAGTTATTATTGTTACGTTTTTCATTAAAGCAACATTTTAAATTTCAAAAAATAAAATCAGGATTTTAAAATTGTTTTAAATATATATCTCATCCAAGTGTTCTAAAATTTCAAAATAAAACCATAAGGATACAAGTAAGAAAACAGAAAAACAAATATGTTCAAAATTTTTGGAAGAAATACCTTCAAATCTTCAACAGCTACTGAAACATTCATCCTCTTAATTGATGCTTCTCTTCGTAATTGTTCCACAACTTTCCTTCTCTGTTGTATACTAGACATTCTAAAAAGAATAATAGAAAAGAAAAGCAATTATTCTGAAACTTTTATTTTGCCACTTAGAAACAAAATATTTTTCATTTCTGAAGAGCAAAATAAAAGCTTTAAATGAATAAAACCAAAAAAAAAATTATGTACTTTATGATCTTGATCTGATGAAGTACTTTAAAATTTCTCATTTAAATTTTGTTATTTGTGTTCAATTCAAAATTGATAAGATACTAAAATTAGATTTAATGGACACTGACTATTTTGTACACTACAAACAAACAAACTATTTCATGTATCAAGTCCCTAATGCTATATAGATGTCTAACTTAACTATTTTGAATTTCAAAGTTATTTATTTGTTTCAAGTTTCATAAAATTAAAATATTTGAAGCTATCCAAAGATTTTACAATTATTAAACAAACTTGTGATATATGAAAAACCTGCATTTTTAAAATGTGTGTGTGTGTTACTAAATATTTATATTCTTCAATAATGTTCACTATTTTTCTTTTAAATATATCATGTACAAATATTTAAAAATCCCCTGTTAAATGCCCCCAGTGGAAAATAAAATTAACATAGAATCCTGTAGTTTCTCATTTTATTATATCAAATCAGAATTTTTTTAAAATAAAATCCCTTACTGAAGAAAAGTAATGTAATTTTTTGTCACTTGCAGTTTAAGACATGAATCGTAAAAAGATAGTCAATAAATAATTTTTGTTACACATATTTCTAGAGAAAAAAACTGATTTTATGACAAATCCTATCCTGAAAAAGTATTGCAGAAAACTTGTAAAGTGAACAGAATATACAATATTTGGCATGGAATTTGAATTCATATTTATTATAACAGATTATGGGTGTATCATGTAATACAAGTAAAAAATACAAATGAACATAACAGGTATTTCATACACTGTAGATTAACAATATCCAATAAAAAAAACTATTTTCAACAGAAAGCAAATAAGAACTAAATACAAAAAAATCAATATGCATTATGTTAAAAATTAAAATTCCAATTATCTCTAGATCCATATGCACAATTATTTTGCTAATAAAAAAAATGAAAAAAAATATATTACAAGGAAACATATGGTCTACATTCAGGACTGTTTATATCCCTAGAAGAGGCATCAAAACTTTTAATATTTTAGGCCCTTTCTACACCTTTAAAATCTACTTACATTAATTATCAGAAAAAATATTTATGTGGAGCATAATGTTTGTTACAACCTTATATCTGGATGAAAAGACCCTGTTTATATAAAGAAAAAAAAATACAAACACATGCGAGCTACAAAAATTGCTTTCCAATTATAATTTTCATATAATATACTAAATAAGAAGAATTTATAAATAAAAAACCTGACTGCACAGGTAATCAAAAAGATTTTAATAATAATTGTATCACAAATGAAATTAACATGAATTTCTAAAAATGAAACTACACAGAAATAACTGAAAAAATTTATAGAATAAGCTCTTCAAAAGGTAAAATCCTAGGAGGACCCACTGCTGTTTTTGGCGCCAAAAATTTTTCACCAAAAAGCGCCAAATTGAAGGTTTTCAAAAAGGCGTCAATGACAAAAAACTCTTGGGAAGCGCATGCGTCAGCGGGGGATGAAATGGGCGTTTCGCAAAGATGAAAACGAATAAATACATTAAATAATTCATTATATAAAGAAAAAAACGGAGAAAGCAATGAAATTCATTTTAAAAAAGCATTCTAAAACCAGTGTGTACAACATGATTTACATTTTTAAAAAAGGACGAAAGGGACGTTTCGCAAATATAAAATCGAAGAAATACATGAAATCAATCATTTAAAAAATTTTTAAAAGGCACTTACCTTACGCTTGCATTTTGTCATGTTCCGTTGGTGGATACACCCTTGCGATGGATGCAAGGAATTCATGAAAATTGTCATCCACCAACTTGTGACCTATTCTTATTAACTTTCAAGTCATTCACCGCGAACGCATTCATGCTCTTGCCGAACCAATATCTGGTCAAACGCAAGATAATAGTCATAGCAAGTTTGCTTTCGCTAAACCAAGTGCCCTTTCTCACACTCCGAACAACGTTGTGGCGATTATCTTTCGACTGGTTGTGGCAACGCCATTCGTAGCCGTCAACCATTCCCTTTCGTTCTTGCAAACGCATATTTTTTTTAAACCTCGGACATTCATAACGAAAAGCAATTAAATTAGCTTTCATACACCATTCTAATGTCTCTTTCTTCTCCTTTGTGCCCAGGAGCACAAAGAAACATGTCGTAGCCTCACTTTCAATTAATTTCCTTTCACATGCCATTCTTAACAACAACCGGTGGAGAGCAAACCTTCTCAAACGAAGTCAAATGTCAAAATGACGTTTTTTCGGAAAAGGCGAAAAATGTACTTTTTTTAGGGTTGCCATTTTTTCGGTGATTTGAAAATCCAAATTTTTGGATGAAATGGATGGGTTACCATATTGTAACCTTTATCGCTCAAAATTTGGCGACAAAAAAATTTGGCGACCAAAAGTGGGTCCTCCTAGAATTCAACCCAAAAGTCTAGAAAATTTACATGCACAATCTGGATATAATTTAACCAGTAACCAAGAATGTTATACTGAAATCTGCTTAAAATTATATTTTATGTTCAGTTATCCAGAATAAAGTACAATTTTGAGTAGCTTTTTAATTCACTTCTAAAATTTATTTTTTTCTTCTTTTTTGAGAGTTTGAAGACAAAATTTTCATAATTTGATTAAAAGTAAAACTGTAATCAAATCTATTAACCAATAAAAAAAAACTTATTAATACCTAAATGTTTAAATATCTTAAGCTATTTTGGTACAGTTATCTACATCAAAAAAAAATATTTAAAATTCTAAACTTAACAGAAACTATTATGTATTAAGTGTTGTAAATTTTTAGAGACCAATACACAAAAATATAAAAATAACATTAGAAACTTTTCATTTACATACTTTTCATTTTGTACTTTTTTGTTTTTTATACTAGTTTTCATATTTCAATTAAATTTCTTAAGTTGGATTGTTGGATTATAAAATATATATATATATATATTTATATTATCGTTGGCGGTTCACTCCTAGGAGAGCCCACACCCTTGGCGCAAATTACTTTGGTTGGCGATAGTTGCTCCATCTTGGTAACCCTACTTTTAAACACTACACATGACAACCCTAACTACTTGTAGCATTTTTATACTTTGTGGGTGCGCATTTCAAATTTCATTTTGTTGTTGGGCTACGGGTTGGCTGCGTGTGCGAGGGAATATACTTTAGAATTTTTTACTTTGTTGAATGCGAAAGGTAAGAAAGAATTGATTGAATGGTGTATGAAGGAAGGATTGATTGCTCTGAGTTGTGAATGTCCTAAATGTTATGATCGGCATGATGTAACATGGTTGGCAAAAAAACGCTTTCTTCAAAATCGTAGCAGCCACGCCGAATGTATGTTTGACCATTACCTCGCAGAATAAATATGGCGGTGCTCACACAATCATTCGCTTAGCGATGAGACCTTTAAGGCTTTTTTAAAATCTTGTTACGCTGTACCCTCTACTCGGAAAAGATCAGCAGTAAGAAAGTAAGTGCAGTTTTTATATTTTTTTATCTTAAATGTTTAATTTCTGTATTGTTTACATATATTTTCATTGCGCATCCACCTTATACAGCTATATTCCCTTGCCGCCATTGTCGGGTTTGCTTGGTGCCATCTTGTTCTGGCTTGGCACTTTTTTCGGTTTGTCGCCAAGGGTGTGGGCTCTCCTAGGATTTTACCTCGTTGGCCAGTGTTGGTTTATTTGGAGTGCTGGCATATCTGATTTCAGGAAAAACATCTTCAGAATTAAATATCAACTTAGTTATTTACAAGCACATAATGTAGGTGGACAATTCGCAGTTGTATTTCACAGATATTTGGCAAGAACACGAAAACAGACATCACAGAAGCAACAAGCAGCGGCGACATTTCACAGGACGAACAAAGATAATGAGAGTGATCACAAGAGATTTTTGCTTTAAATACCCAGCAGTGAAGACTGCACGACTATTTTGTAATAAGAGCTAAGATTGGTTAAAATGGGCAGGAGAGGGATTTCTGATACTAGTTGATTACAATTAAGATTAGGGTGTTAGTTTTGAACCAAAGAATTAAAAGTTTATTTAAATATTATTAAAAAAGAGTTAATTAAAAGGATGCTACTCTAGAAGGAATTATTACATACATATATAAAGCTAAATTAAAAAATAGATATTATGAAAAATAAAATTCAACAATTACACAGCAGAAAAACTTTGAATAATATAAAATTGATAGCAACACAGTAAAAGATGAAAAATCCTTTAAAAAAAAAAACAGTTACAAGATAATAGTCATATATACACTGCTGGACAATTGCTAAGGACGGATCACAAATTGCTATGTAGCATAACATTAAAAGCGAGACATGAGGCCTAGTAGAATAAAATATGGTTGCCACACTGTTCAGACATAAGAATAAAGAATATTTATTGTTCTGGGAAGTACAAAAGCTGTGAAACATCTGAAAGAAAAAAAAATGTTCGTTTGATCTTAGTACGGAGAAATGGAACAATGCATCTAAAAGTCAGCAGGCACCTTAAAGAAAGGTATCAGTACGGGATATGTCCACCGTGGAGTGTGATGCAACATTCCACACGTCGTACCATACTTTGCACAACATTATCCAGCAGCTGTTGAGGCAATTTATCCCATTCCTCTGTGAGTGCACGGATGAGGGTGTTCTTGTTTGTCGGAGGATAGTTTCGACTAGCAACTTGCCTCCCCAAAGCATCCCACACATTTTCAGTGGGGTTTAGATCTGGAGAACGCGCTGGCCATACCAGACGTTGAATACCCTCGCTGTCTAGACAATCCTAAACAGCGAGTGTTCGATGACATGTTGCGTTGTCGTCCATAAAAACAAATTTATCACCGACAGCACCACGGGAAAGACGACATGAGGAAGTAGAACTTCATCAATGTGTCGTTGGCCCGTCATAGTCCCATTCGCAACCACATGTAGGCGCGTGCGGCCATTGATCATGATGCCGGCCCACACCATGATACTGCATGTCGGATATCGGTCCTTTTCCTGGATATTTTCTGGACGATAAACAGTACCACTCTCGCGCCAGATCAGTTGGCGTCTACAATCCAATGACAGATTGAACCTACTCTCATCCGAGAATAGTACGCATGCCCAGTCCAATTGTGATGCTCACGACACCATTGCAAATGGGCAGTATGGTGCTGTCTGGTCAATGGGACACACACAACAGGTCTGTGTGTGTATAGTCCTCCTCCCCTCAAACGTCTGGCAACAGTTTTTCGGGAGATCTGCTTTTCTGAGGCAGCAAGAAACTGATTTGCCCCCTGCTGAGCTGTGGTGGACCTGTTCCTTTTTGCTGATAGGACAATATATCTGTCTTCTGCAGGCATTGTACTTCTAACACGACCTCCCCCGTGCCGTCTACTACACATTCCAGTAGTTTTAGATGACTTCCACGGCCGTGAAACAACGCTGTGAGCAATGTCGAACTCCCTGACAACATCTGTTACTTTTCACCCTTCTTCGATCTTTCCAATAATTCGGCCACGCATAAAATCATCAATGTCGGGAAGACATGCCAAAAATTTTAAGTTTGTCTATTAAATCTTTCCTGCAAAACTTTGACTTGAAACAACACAACTGTCCACATGCGTCAAAACCTTTAAAGCTCTTATGAACGCTATCACGTGATGAACAGACATGGGAAAAAAAATTTGCATACTCATACTTCTTACTAATATCCCACACTTATTCTAATTTTCCACATTTTGCTTCCTTTCATTTTGTGGTTGCTATGGATAATAGTGTTATCCGTCCTTAGCAATTGTCCAGCAGTGTATTGCAAAAATTCGTGATAATTACAAAACACAAATATTAGAAGCAAATTGATTATAAAATAATGGCAATTTTTTTAAAACCAAAAGGTCTAGAAAAATTGACTCAAAATAAAAATAATTTCAACAAAAAATTTTATGTGCAAGTATGAATTTATATACTCCCCCCCCCACCTTTACCCTTATTTTAGATTTAAAAAATCACAAGTAACAAATTAAAAAAATCTACTTCATGAAACCTTGAATGGTTGCGTAATAGAAAATTTCAGAATATTGTTTTTTAACGTATTACAATTAATTCCAATGAATAGTATACAAATACATATCACATTTAAAAAGTACCAATATTCTAGACTTTAAAATACATATGCAGCTTTCCATTAAGGAAATAACACAGCAAAATATTACAAGCTTTGTAACATTAAATATCAGATAAACGCATCATGAGCATTAGATCCAGTTTTTTAAATAAAACATTTAATAATTGTAACAACTATACAAAAATTTTCCAAACAAAAAAATTTTGTTTATTAACTATTACCATAATTTATTTATTTTAGACCCAAGATTCTCCAAATAATATGCATTTTGAAATTTGTATAGTACATATTTACCTGGAAAAATAAATTTTCACAGAAAATAATAGAAATAAAAAAATCCTTATACACATATTAATGTTTAGATATTACTCTAATATTTTTTTTAAAGAAATATAATAGGAGAAAGTAGATAGCAAAAGCAAACTATCAATATTCTCTTTATACAAATTCATTAAATTCTTCAAAAATAATTTTCTATTTTTGGATTTCAGATTTTCACAAAATATACAAAGCAAGATAATAATTCTATTTAATTCATAAAATTTAATTTTTTTTAAGTTTATTTCAGCACAATGTAAATTGGCTCATAGAACTGTCTTTCATTCATTATTTCAACATTTTAAAAAATTTCCCAAATAAAATATTTTAATGGCTAGTTATCAGAGTTAGGATTTAAAAAAAATCAATGTACATTCAGAGAAAATTAGTTACAGCTTAAAATCAACAAATAGACAGACATTTAGGCACTGAGGCCATTTTATTAATTTCTTATATAATATAAAATTTATTCATGTATGAGGGCTTATACATATAAAAATAAATCCATATGTTACAGAATTATTTTAAAAATACCAAAAATATTGAACAATAAATAAAATAATTGCTATAATTTCTGTTAAAATCTGAAATTCACAGTTTCCACTTACTCTACAAGCAATATAAAATACATAAAAAAAATTTCTTCATATACTAAATACTTTGAGAGTTAAAAAAAAATAGTCATATGCTTATCCATTAAAATTAACAAAATATCTTAATTTTGCAAAATCCAAAAAAAAAACGTATCCACTATTGTGTGTATATATATAAATGGCATCCCTTTAATTAAAAATATAATCAGAGTCAAACAAAAAATCCAATCAAACATCAATGGAAAAGAAACAGATGCACAACACTGTAACATTTTTCATCAAACTGAATGAATTATGGATAAATTTTTAATTAAAATCGGATAAACTTTTTGTTATTAAAAACAATAAAACGAAAAATATTATTGAAAATGATTGTCAGAAATAATCTGAAAACTGAATTGCAATTTAAGTTGCATCACAGTGTGTTGATCACCATATTGAACCCGAAATCACTCCCATCCAACAAGCTAAAAATAACCACAAAGGGAGGATACCAACTGGTTGCACATCGATTAAATTTAAAAATTTTAACGTATATAATATGAAAATACCTTTTCAATGGTTCTTTAACAGATGGCAGAAAAAAAGATGTCAACGTCTTCGTTAAGAAGTATTACCTAAATGAATCCTTTGGTTAATCTTGAATGGATCTGTTTACTTTGTTCAAGAGAGATAATGAAACTATATGCGCAATTTCCAGTAAATTCGGTCGACCAAAAGCTCTGCACGCTTCCCTTTCGATCGAGGGATGAATAAATACATAGCGTTGGGGGTAGGAAAATCAAGAGAAAATAGGGATTTTTCGATAGGGGGAAAAGGGATTTTTGTGTATAGGAAGAATCCTAAATGATTGCGTCGCAGGAAGAATCCTATATCATTGAACAGTAAGAATCCGAGAAGTAATGCTATAGTAATAATGCGAATATGTGAGGAAAGGAATAAAACTTGATATTTATTGATGCAACAAGGTTTCTATTAGTTTCTAAAGAAGCTTAAATGTATCATAATTTTCTAAATAATTGACTTTTAGGATGATTAAATTAAATTTTATGTTTATGTGGTTTGAAATAGTATTAGTTCTATTGAGAGAGATTTTGAAAGAAAATGTTTAAACATTTGATGCATTTTTGGAATGATATTTTTTCATTATCATACAAAATAAGCAAAAATTGTGTGTAAATTCATCCCCAATAAATAAATTTTTGTTATAGTGTTTTTCACAGAAGTTTCTGTAACAGAACAATGGTCTTAAAAGTAATTAGTTAAAAAAAATGCTTCTTCACAAAGTTGCAATTAAAGCTTCTAACTTGCTTAAAAACTACATAAATTATCATTTGTAACAGTTCATAGCATAAAGTTCGTTATCTTTTTCTTTTTAAACATTGTATAATTAGTGTTCATATAAAATTTTAAATTTCTTGCATTTGTATTTTCATGAAAGAAAATATCCAATGCAAATGCTTCAATAAAATGTACTAATGCTTGCAATTAATCCATAATTTTCAACAATCCTAGTTAGTGTAAAAAAGTTGAAGACATTCATCTTTCTTATAAATACGAAATAATAGGAAGAATAATGCTGGAGAGTAGATACTGCAAAATTCTAATGGAGATGTACTCCTGCAGAAAATTTACATTTGAAAAATATATATTTTTGAGTGAATAGGAAATTAGAGTAGAATATACATATTTTTTGGAGAGGATTTACTTATGATATAAAATTAGATTTTTTATGTACATTTTTGTTTAAAAAATATGGTTTGTTATTTTAAAGCATTTCTTTTGAAATTTTAGGAGGTAAATTATTAGCCTACAAATGAATAAACAAGTTAAAGACAACATTTTTTCCCCAAAAAAAAGCAATTCAGTATATGAAGCAAGTTATCCAATTTTAAAATGTAATCTGCAATCTTTTTATATAACTTCCTTCAATACTAGTCTAAATTTTTATTGAAGATGTAAGAAATAAGAACATTTCTCTAGGAAAGTAGGTTCCATAAGATTCTAATGATGTATTTCTAGAAATTTACATAAAACTATGTTTGAGAAAATTTTTTTCCCCAAAGTTATAATATGTACATTCTGATTTCTTGAGTTGTACTTATAAAACATGTTTTTTACAAAAAGTTTTGTGTTCTTATACGAAATTAAAAAGATCAAATCCTTGTAAATGTATTTTTGGAATTTCATGAGATGAATTACTTGTCTTCAAATAAATAAATAAATTAAGGATATCAAATTTCCGAGACTTATTTCTTCCCTAAGTACAATGAAAAGTAACCAAGATTAGTATCTAAAGTAACTATTTCAAGTTAAAAATCATTGATACTGTTCTCAATTTCATTCAGTAAAAAAAAAAGAATGAAAAAAAAAATTTGGTTTATTAATAATTTGTGCAATCGGCTTAACACAAAACTGAGGTATTTAAAAGAAATCAAATTATCGATGTTTGATTAGAAAATTTGGCAATCTGTGATTTCAGTACCTGAAAATACTATGTAACTGATATAGAGCAGTGGTCTTCAAAATTTCAACTCATAAAACGCCTAGAACTTGAAGGTGCTTTCCTGGAACCATTAGAACTAGAAAGTGTTTTCGTTGAACCCCATTCCACATATACATACTTCGAAGAATGTATCCCAAAAATAATATTTAAAGTAAATCAACATGTTATAGGTACTTAATGCTAAGGGAATTAAAAAAGTCGAATCTAATTTTTTATTAATATAGTTTACTCATTGATAATATTAATTTGCGATTCAAGTATTTTGTACTCATGCATTATATTTAGTAACTGGGATATATGCTAATGTTTTTTACACAAACTTTCGAAGTTTAGGTTTATTGAGATTAAAAGCAATCACATTAAATGTATGTGTTCCGAATTTCATTTGTTTTTGTAGCCACTTCTTACGTTGAAATATGTTTCACTTGAACACGTAAATGAACATTGAAAAACTTGAACAATAAACATTAAAATGTTTATTGCTGTGTGAGAAATCCTGTGTATTTTGCAACCTAAAATTTAACAGCTTTTCTTAGATTTTAACATCAACTCTGTGGATAATTTGTTCCTTTTCCCTCATTATAGTGCCACGGTAGCCTAGTGGTCATGGCTGGCATGTTACGAGTTCAAGCCAAGTACCCACCGTGTAGGTGTACGATGCACATTAAATCTGTCGAGTTTAAACGTCCTTCCATTGGTGTGGTAGTTAGGACAGGAGAGTTCCAGCTCAGGTGTCGTCCTTGACCATATTTCAAAATTACGAGGACTGTCGCCAAAAGCCCTCATGTAGCTGAACATTAATATTCGCTCACTCCACCTTTATAGGTGTTGTTTTCCACAAATGTAAAAAGGTGCATTTTTCATTAGAAAATATTTTGTTTTGCAAGACATTGTGCTGATTAATGAGTATAAAATTCTTGTGAACCCGAGATAGTAAACAGAATATTCACAATTTAGTAGGAAGTATATATAAATATGAAACACAATTTAGTAATCTTTTATTATAATAAAAGTTTTAAAAGTGTTGCAAAATAAAGTCATTATATATGAGTAAAATTTTTAGTTTTAATGAATAGGATGAGCTTTAGGTACTGGTAACTGTACAAACTTCATAGAGAACATGAATCCATTTTGCATATATATTTGTTTCTTCTCGATTTTTTTTGACTTTTTGGAACCCCAGGGTTCTGTGGAACACAGTTTGAAGACCACTGATATAGAGTAAAAAATATCGCGCTGAATGATTTCTAATACTTCTGTAGTGATTTTAATGTATTGTCTTTCAAACAAGGGTAAATATAATCTATATTTTTAATTCTTAATAACTTAGTTCACATTCAATTTTGTACTTATTTTTTAAAGTTATGGTAACCTGAAAAACTTTCATGAATAATTCATAAAAGTTATCGCAATGTATTAATTACAATTATTTGTGTAATGTAATCCATTCAAATGAAAAATTTCATGTACAAAAGAAAATTTTTATTTCAAACAAAATTTCAACACTATATATACATATATATAATTAACATCCCCAATATTAGTACAATTAAAATGAATATTAAAACAATTATACAAATGCAATGATGTCCATTGAATAGTCACTAACAAATATTCTTTAAAAGACTAAAATAATAAATACATTTAGCCTAATAAAAAACATCAGCTAGTATCTCAAAACAAAATTCTTATAAAACAGAAATAAAAATAAATTAAACGAGTACCCTGAAAAAACAAGTCAAGAATGTATATAATCCATATTTTTGTTTGGTTTGAAATTTCCAAAGTAACATAACAATAAATATTTTTACGTACAAATATCTAATGCACACACAAAAAAATGACATTCAGTTATAATTACTAACCTTTCAATTTTGTATAAAGTTGTACAAGATACCAGTTTTCGGCTTCTATCACTAGTTTTCCCGAACATACCTTTTATAAATTGTGACACTCATCTTGTAAATAGTGTACATTTTCTCATTTCAAAGTTCTAAACCAGATATTTACATACATTTGAGTAGTATTAGTTTTTAATATACGTATATATGTGAAATGCATTCATTACCTTGCAGTATTTTTCACTCCTTTCATTTAAATATTCCCTATATTCTTGAAAATGTAAGGCAGGTTTCTGAACTTCTAAGGTGTAAACCAAAATAAAAGAGAAACACATGTACACAGAAAGTAAAATATTATCAATTACAGCACATGAAGGTATAGATACTTTTTTATCCAAATTTAACAATAACTAGAATCAAGATTTTGGTATAACAGAAATTTACTTTGAAGATCAAATGTTTGCACATTTAACATAATTAGGTTTGATGAAAAATTCATGGTTCTATAAAAAGATACAATTTATTAAATTACAGACACAATTAAGCCTGTCTTAATCTGTACTATTACTGTTTTAATCAGAAACACACGAGAGAACTAATGACCCTTTATAAAGACAGATACATGCAAGGTTAATGTAAAATAAATTACAGAAGATTAACTAATGTTCTCTCCTGAAAAGAGAAAAATATATTAAGATTAGGAGATTCTATTTTTATTACTCTAAAAATTGGAAATTATAAGTGATTGTCACCAAAAAAATATAAATGATAATGCAACAGTAATTTTTTTTACATCTGAAATGTGTGTTACTTCTCTTTAATAAGTTAGATTAATTTTTTTCTTTAATATCACAACACAAGTCAAATAATATTAAAAAGAGTAAACAATCAAACAATCAATGGTTGATGGAAACATTTGTTAACATTTTTGTTAACTGTAGTTTTATTCAAAATTATTTTTATTTACATGCATTCTTTTGAACCAGTTCTTGCTTTTATGAGATTTAGAAGTAAGTGTAAACCCACAACATTAATTAAACTTTTTAAGAGATAACTGACTTGACTTCTAATGTCATTACAGAGCTATGTTTGCATTTTGTGGTAGGCCTCATAATTTGACATATTTACCTAATTCAGAAAGATGCTAAACTCAGGACTTATTTAATACTGATCAAGTAGTTTGAGTCCAAAAAAAAAAATAACTATAGAAATTTTATTTAACTATAGAAATTTTATTTTTGCAAAGTTCCATTTTACCTAATTCAGAAAACCATTACATAAAATTTGACTTCTAATGTTTTATTTAAAGTTCAGAAAACTATGACTTTGCTATGTTTGCATTTTGTGGTATGCAAGACTCAGTAGGCCTCATAATTTGACATATTTACCTAATTCAGAAAGATGCTAAACTCAGGACTTATTTAATACTGATCAAGTAGTTTGAGTCCAAAAAAAAAAAGAAAACCATACATAAAATTTGACTTCTAATGTCATTACAGAATAATAATTTGACATATTTACCTAATTCAGAAATGCTAAACTTATTTAAACTGATCAAGTTTTGAGTCAAAAAAGAACTTAGAATAACTATCCTTTTTAGAAAACCATACATAAAATATTGAAATTATAAGTTAATCCAAGTTTTTTAAAAAGAATATTTTCTTTCTAGAAATAAAGACCAATACATTAAAATACAGATTGTGTATTTAAATTAGTTTTCATAAACTGAAATTTTATTATGAATAATTTAGTTTAAGACTGCTTTTAGTTATACCATTTGAAATTTCAAATGATACTTAAGCTTCTCTACCACGTCAAGGTAGCAGCCACAGAGAAGTGAATACAGTTGGATCTCTACAAAGGGGTATCTTTAGGATAGAGAACAAAATAAACTTCTGAAAAAATATATTAAAGTTTTTGTTTGTAAATCACTAGCAATATTTAGAATTAAACATGACTGAACTTTATTATGTCAACTATTTTAATGGGGAAGTGATAGCAAATAAGATACGAGTTTATTCAGTTAAGAAATTTTTACTTTAAGTTGTTTCAATATTATTACTATTGAGACTTTAAATTTATGCATATAACCGGGTTATTTTTTACAGTTACCCATTTGCAAAAATTCAAATGTATTCTTTTTTATTTAAATCAACTATTATAAATACATTGTTAATCTGGAGTTTTCACAACATGTGGATCTAAAACCTACAGTAAAAATGAACATATATATTGCACATTACATACTAGCCAGGAATTTAAACATATAGACTTAAAATTTTTTAAATGCCTTCTTGTGAATCAGGAACTCTATATTGGAATGACCTATAATAAAAACTGCCTATAATAAAAGGAACATACATGTATTGCACATACGCTTAAATCGTAAGGAATTATTAAACACCTTCTAGTTAATCAGCATTGCACTAAAATATTGCACTATGATCTAAAAACACCTACAGTAGAAAATTTCATATATTGCACATGGATACCTGAAAATTCTAAATTATTATTAGATTATAACCTCTTTTAATTTCCAGTCATTTTATCTGAAATTAATAGTGTTAAAACCAAAAATTAATTTTTATACAGATTTTGCTGTCAAAACCAGACTCGTTGATACACTTTGACATTCTTCTTGGGTAGGTTTTCTCAATGTAGTTGAAGTTTTCTGAGAAGTCTTCTTTTTGTTGAAACATATCTCTGTGTCTTTATCTTTTTATTTGGCGGCTCCATATTCAAAGATCTTGATACAATTTCTTGATTAGCTTCAGGGAATAAATGCGATGAATCGACATTATTTTTTAAAAAGAGTTAAAATGTTATCATATTGTTCTGGGGATACTTTATTTAATAATTGCATGCATTCTTTCTGGAATTCTTCCTTGGAGATTTCTGTCCGTGTAGATGTGGCTCTCAAATTATCCACATGTGCTTCTTTTTCCAAAACTTTTCGATCTTCACAAATGATCATTTCTTTATCTGTTACATGTGAATCTAAGGATGGTATTTCCTCTAATATGGTACTATTGTTTTTCAAATTTTTGCTGCAAATAAAGTGAATATGTTTGCACATATTCCACTGAACTGCATTATCAATGCATGTACATGTAAAATTATGCAAACAGTGGTTACATTCCCTACACATCAAAGTGCATTCTTTGGAGCACGTAAAATTTCTTCTAACAATATATATGTCCTTACCTCTTGTGGAGCTAACTGACCATTCATCTTCATTATTTTCAATGCATAAGCTGGTTAAACTTTGGCCAACTTTATGTCTTTTCCTCAGCTGAGATATTTTTGAAGAAACCTTACCTTTCTCCAAAGAAATAAGTCGATCGAATACTCTGTCTCTTACGAATTTCATTAGACTAAACAATGCCTTATCTAGTCGCTTGACTTTTTTCCCTTGGAGATACACATGCTTTATCGTCCTATGCATACTTTCAATATGCATGTTGGTATTTATTCCATACCACTTCCTGTGACAATATGCCCATACTTCGCTTCGCTTACTGTAGGTTTGTTCAAAATACATTTTAAATTCTTTCATTTCCTCCTTTTCATCAAACATCTTCAGTGCTTCTTTTAACATTATATCGAAGGCTGCTTCATCTGTTTCTACTAAAAGACTTCGGACAATCTTGTAAGCTTCAACTTGCATTTCTTTCTTCGTTATTAACCTGGCAATACTACGTCTCCAACTTCTATCTACATGCCATGTACACAACAGTCTTTTCTCAGGAATGCCAAAAACTGTCTTCCATGCATTAAAAAAAGATTCAGAATCATCTGTCATCAAAACTCTTGGGAGAAATACAAGTATGTTCCTTAATAGCTGCAAATGCCAGAGTTAACGCTGTAGAATCTTGTCGATTGCTTAAAATGAATGCTGCTGGAAATCCTTCTCTCTTATCATCCAAAACTAATAGTGTAGCTAAATCAAACCCATATGCATTCATTCCATGTGTAAAATCCAAGCATATAGTATCGTTTCCATAAAATTTTAACATATCTTTTTGCGAAGCATTCATAATTACAAGAAGAAAATCTTCAGCTTTCATACCAGGGTATAAATTTTCGTCAAAAATGTTCTGGTCCTTGAAGAGAACTATAGGAGAATCTTCTCTGTTTTTCAGGCCTTCAACCCACTTGTTAACACTTACCACATCATTTGAATCCAAAATACCATCAGAGCTTATATTGTATTCTTCTTTAATATTTTTATATCTTGCCGTGTTATTAAATGAATTCTTTCTAGTTTCTGATTAATAGAATTTCTAATGTCATCCAAGATAGCTTCGACAGGGATTTTATTTTCTAGTTTTTTCGCTATATCTTCTTTTTCTTCTCTAGTTATTTTCATCCGTCCCAAATCTATCCCATGTCCTACATGGGTTTTTGTGAATTCCACAGTCACTTTGCTTTCAATGTCTTCATATACTTTCATCTTTGAAGGGCATTTTCCATTAATCTTGTTGCTACCAGCTATTTTCATATTTCTCTTCATATCACCCCTTGCATTATAAAAACCACTGCGATGACAGTAAAAGTAGGTCATTTTCCCACCAGATTTCCCTGATTTACTTGCAGTATTCTTCACATACAAGGAACTAGTTTGCTTCTCAATGCTTTCTTTCCACAACTTGAAATCTTGAAAAGTGTCAAATGTACGAGTATCCTTTTCTATTGTAATATTATGTACCAAATCAATGTGATCCTCCAAGGCCTTTTTAGAAATGAGTTCTACATTGCAAAGAATACATCTTACCTGTTTAATTGTACTTACCTTATTATGAATCAATTTTGCATGTCGATTTAAGTTCGAAACTGTAGAGAAGGTCTTATCACATTCAACACATTTAAAGCTATCCATTACTAAATTTTACAAGTAATATATATTTTTAAGAAAATAAAGAACAATAGATAATGAAAACACACAAATTTATGTAATAAAAATAAGTATTTATTCTCGATACCCACAAAGTATTCCTTCAACTATCCTTTAATACTGAAAAAAGATAAAATAGAATTACTATTAGAATTGGATTAAATTTTCCTTGGATTTCTTTAGCAAATTTTCTAGTTCCCGTTCCAAGCAAAATCTGGCCCGTAAGCGCCAGAAATCTTCTGTCATCCTCCAAGTCTATTGTTAATTATTTTTTAACGAGTATTCATGAGTTCTCAACGCTGGTCCCATGGGGGAAGGGGGAGGGGCGTTAAGGAAGAATTTCGACACATCGGACAAAATTATTGAAAAGCACGATCAAGATTTATGACATGCTTAAGGACGAATGAAAAGAATGGAGCAGAGTGACCCTCAGAAAAAAAGACCCGTTTGCAAAGCAAACTGAGGAAATTCTGCGTCAATCTGACTTCCGAACTAGTTTCTTTTAGACAAGACAAAAATCGAAACAACAAAAAAGGTAACTATATTTTCACTTTCAAAATTCTCTTTTCGATTTTTAAGATATAATGCCCAGGTATTTTAATCATTGCGTAAGATAAAGTGAAAAAAAATATTTTGTTGCATTTGGGCTATAACTATTTTATTTATTTATTTATATAAATATAAATAACTGTCATCAGTTTCTTAGAATACTTTCATGTTGATTAACATATTTAAGTGTATATTTTCGTAGCTTGAATGTACCGAAATCTTCTTAAAACATTTTCAATTCGCATTGTTATTCAAATGAAAGATTATTATTTGCCTCTCGTGTAAAAATAATTTCTACAGTCACTTATGAAAAACGGTAGTAGTAGTTCATTTAAAATACAAAACACTAATGAGCCTTTGAGTATATTCATTATTTACCATACTTAAAAGGATACTAACAATAGCTCGAAATTGAAATAAAACGTAGTTATATTTATTTTGATGATTTTGTTTGTAATCATAACGTATTACAATAATTTTGTTTAGTAATAAATTAACCAATCTATAATTTCTAAATATTTAATTTAAATTGCTTCAAACTGAGGAAAGAATTTTCAAAGAAATAAAGTATGTTAAGTTTACTTAAAGATACACACACATTTTTCGTTCTTTTTATTGAGGTAACATGTGAAATATATAAACACATAATTTTTTCTAATGTACTCCAAGACTGCTAAGAGAACCATTCTTTGTAAGATTGAATTTGAAAAGCACAAACTCTTTTTCTTTTTGCATTTATTGCTATTTTAAGAGTGATTTGTACGATACCTTCTTGATTAGGATCTTTTGTCCAGAGAATATGAAAGAATATATTTAATGCAAACTAATAATTAATTATAAAAAAAACCATAAAAATCATATAATTTCTTTAAAATATAGCATAGCATTATATACTGGTGTGCAAAAATTAAGGACGAGACGGTTTTTTCAATATAACTTTGTACAAAAGCTTTCCAAATCAACACATTTAATACCGTAAAATCCCCAATACGTAGGGACATGTGTAATGTAAGCAACACTTACTAAAAGAGAAATCAGAGGGATAAAAAGAAGCTTGATTGAAAAAGTAGCATGGAGCGCAATGCGACTGAAGGCCGAAACATCCCTGTGATGGGTGTCCAGCAAGAAACATCCGATCTTTAATAGGGGATATGATCTCCCATGACTGCTAGGCAGGTTTCACAGCGTCTGCCCATGCTGAGAATGAGGGTGTCAATGAGTTGTTGAGGCATTGCTGCCCATTCGTCTTGCAACGCCAATCGAAGCTCCCGAATCGTTACTGGTGGTAAGGTACGAGCTGCCAAGCGTCTGCCTAGAAAATCCCATTCATGCTCGATGGGATTGAGATCCGGAGATCGTGCCGGCCAATTCATACGTTCAATATCCTCACTCTCTAAGAGCTGTTCGGCAGCTACTGTGCGATGACATGGTGCATTGTCGTCCATGAAAAGGAACTGCAGACCCATAGCGCCTCTAAAAAGACGCACATATGGAAGAAGAATCTCCTTACAATAACGAGTCCCGTTGACTGAACCTGCGTCGAAGATGTGAAGGTCTGTACGACTACCAAGCATGATGCCTCCCCAAACGAGAACACCGCGACCTCCATACATGTCCCTTTCAATGATGTTCGAGGGATGATTGCGGCTTCCCCGCTCTCTCCAGATGAGTATGCGATGAGAATCGCTACTCAAACTGAATCTGCTCTCATCTGTAAAGAGTACTCGTCCCCATTCATTGTCTCTCCAATTCCGGTGTTCCCGGCACCACAGAGAACGCCTTCTCCGATGGGTAGGCGTTAAAGGTACACACCGTACAGGGCGTCGTGCAAATAGACCACCACCGTGCAGTCTTCTGGCCACGGTAAAACGCGATATCGGTCGTCCAGTCGCCTGTGTCGTGTGTCTAGCGATTTCTCCCGCTGTCTGCCGCCTGTTTCTTCTGGCCTGTAAGACAATGTACCGGTCATCTGCGGGTGTGGTTCCTCGTGGACGACCACTACTGAACCCCGGATAGCTGTTCCTGTAGTTTGAAATTGTCTCCAAAGTCGTGAAACGATGCTGTGAGCAATTCGAACTCTGCAGCCACACTTGTCACACTGCGGCCTTCCTCCAACTTCCCAATGATTCGACCTCGGGTAAAAGCATCCAGATGTCGTCTAACAGATTGATTATTCGCCATTTCTCGCTGAGGCAGCAACTCGGTGTGATTTTAACTGCTATACGGCGTGCAATCTCTTTGCCAGAAATACTGATCTTACACCGACAACATGCTTTATACTTCTCAGACACTCCCCCATTACGTCTACCTGCATATCTGCGCATGTGCTACCGTACATCACCTTACTTAATCTCCTGATTGGTCTTTCTGTCCGCTCTGCCTCTTCGTTCAGCTGATATGCTAATTTTTCGACTTCGTCCTAATTTTTGCACACCAGTGTATATGCTTCTAATAAAGTTAATCAAAATTCATCTTTAACAATCTATAGCAATACTTAAAATCTTTTAAAAAAGGCAACCATTATAATGTCAGAACTATTGCAGAAATTTTTTATAAAAATCATTTAATGAAAGGTTTATTTTTACGGAACAATAATAAATATTGAAAAAAATATAGGTAATATTTTTAGTTGCTCCTAGTAGTATAAAACTATTTAATTAAAGTGATAGCAAAACGCATTACAGAAACAAAAATATGATAAACACAATTTATAAAGTAGATAAGTGATTTCAAACAAAACAGAAATGTGAACAATTATTCAATAAGTAGTAAGGTTGTATAATTTTGAGTATTTTTAATGTAATTAAGATACAAATCTAGTTAGAAAATTTTAGATTTTTTCTGTGAAATTGTGTCCTTTGTCAAAAAGTTTTTGAGTTATCTTAGAAATTTCAAATTATTCTAGAAATGTTTTATTGTTCTGCCTAGTCTCAAAGTATTAAGATACTTGAAAAAACAAACAAACAAGTAAAATAATAATATTAATGTTTTATCTTATATTTAGAAACTTTAAAGGGAAACTACAAATTCAGAGTATTGCTATTGTGTTCCTAGTTTTTTTTTAAAACACCCCTTAGAATTTTTGAAAGCTTACTTTTGGTTTAGATATTTTAATAATTTTGAATAAGTAATCTGGAAGCTAAGCTACGTTTTGTTTTAGAAATAAAACTAATATGTTTAAACAAACAATTAATTAAACAAAATTTGTTGGTATTAAATCAGAAGTTTCGTAATTCGGTCAGAAAATTTGAAAAAAAGAAATGTGTAACACACAGTTTAATTCTAAGACCGAAATGTAGATGGCGGTACTTGTAATGGAAGTGTTACCGAACGAAGCCCTGTATTACCGTCAGAGATAGTTGGGAACTGAATGAATAAATGTTACTCGTCTCGCTGTCCAATCCTGGATTATGTAATGTACTTAATTTTCACTTATTTCCTCTAAATGTTTACCCTGTATTGTGTCTAAATGTTTGTTCATTGTAACTGTGTTATCTTATGTCATTAAAATATTTTAATTACCCCAAGATCTTGTCCATTATTCTGGTTTACCCAGTAATGACGTAAGAGAACCGTTGCAAATGTAATTTTTTGAGAGTTTGGAAAAAAAATTAAGAAGCTTAAGATTATTATTTTAATTTTCTAAATATTTCATGGAAAAAATTTAATAATAAATAGTTTGCAATAATAAATAGAAAACTTTTAAAAGTTTGAAAATTTAGATTCGATTAAAAAAGAATTTAGTTATTTTTAATCCAAAATTTATAACTTTATTTTCAAGAATTCACAGAAATTCCTTCCACACTGCTACAGAGAAATAAATTATATGACTCGGAATCGGAAATCGTCCCTCGGGAAGACCCGAAGCTTTGTGCAAGCATCGAAGTTGCAAAAGAAATGGTCTCGACTTTCCCTAATGTTGAAATACTTTTAAAAATATTTTTAACTATACCGATATAAAATGCATCAGGTCAGAGATCTTTCTCAGTTTTAACCCGGCACTTCCCGCGCAGGGTATGTCATACCCACCGTCTAACTTTTTCAACGTTCCTTCAAAACCTTTTTTGGAAAATTGATAGTTTCTCGTGCAGCTGACTTTAAGGTCATATCCTTTGAGGGGCCTTAGCTTGTAGGCGAATTCTAAATATATATTTTTGGATACCGCCTCTTCGGTTATGTCATACCCCTTGCGCGTGGATTCTAATGCGTTCTAAATGCATGAGCACGTTTTAAATCTTCCTTATACTATGGCGTATTATTGTAGTTATGATGAAGAAATGTGGTAGTTGAGTAATTTAATAGATGCAGTATTTAACAGAGATATAGTACAACAGTATTTTCGGATGAAGAAATTCTGTTCGTGATTATGATGAGGAAGAATCAAATGACGAAGAGTATAACAGCAAGTATGATTTCTCCACTGAAATCGATCCAGATTTAGAAGAGGGAGACACAGTTATAGAAATACATGTTTTATGTGTATAGACACATAAACATTTGGGAAGAACGTGACTTTAAAGGAGACAACTGGTACACATCTTATGTACTTTCAGATGAAATTTTGAAAAGAAAAAAAACCTATTGCTGGAACAATATGAGAAAATAAAAAAAAAAATTCCAAAATAAGATATAGACGGTATACAGCTCTTCAATAAAATAACTTCATTCAAAGATATTTTTCATGGTAAAAAACAGCCAACCGAGATATTAGAAATTATAGTGAAAAATGATCTTATTCCCAATTTCGCTCTAGCATTAAGAATTTTTTTAACCTAACCTGTTTCTGTAGCTTCCGATGAAGGAAGTTTCAGTAAATTAAAAATCAAAATAAAAATTTCTTGAGAAATAATATAACACAAGGAAGACTTTCAGATTTGGCCATAGTCTCAATTAAATCCGAAATCTCAGAAAAAACTGATTTAACCGAAACTATTAACAAATTTGCTTCTCAGAAAGCTAAAAAAGTTATTTTATAGTTACAGTAAAATCTGGCGTATAACGTGCTCCTACACATATTCGCCGTCACGCACACCCTTTTTTACGAAGAAACCTGAAATACAAGTGCACAATAATCTTGTGTTTTGAAGTCCTTCATTCGAATATTATTCCAAGCGTTAGTAAAAATAGTGTACTTTCAGAATTACAACCCTTTAAGTTCATAAGGAATGTTATTTCTTTCACAAAAACAGTACTTCGATATATGTAAAAGTCTGATCTTTTTTTATGCTTATCTTTTTGTATTTTTAAAGCTCTCATCTTTATACCCGGCGTAAAACGCGCAACCGGTAATTTCGATCTTGTTTTTGAGTTAAAAGTGTGCGTTATACACCGGATTTTACAGTATAGTTTATTACTTAGTCTTATTAGAAGGACTGATTTATATACTTTTCGTTACATGAGATTTGTGCCCTAGGATTTATTTTTATTAGATTGTATTTTTTGAGTAAATTCTGTTGTTTTGCATTTATAATTATAAAATGTTTATTTTTATTTTAAAGGTTTTATTTTTGTTAGTTTATTATTTTGTTAAAGCATTTTGTCACTATTATAACTCATTACCTGGTCAAAAAAGGAAGTTCTGCACTTCAAATTTTATTTGAATTATTATTAATGTGTTTTACTTTTTATTCCTATATAAGTAGATGATTTTTTAACGTCAACGTTAAGTATTAGTCAAAATATGAAAAGTTCTCTAGGGGTAGCACATTAAGTTTTTGTACGAGGGCGGCCGATACCCTAGGATCGTCCCTGTGTGTGTGTATTTTTCATGTTAATCATCCAATTTATTTCTGTGTTGTGCTTTTTTTCTGACTTATGTTAAAGACTTTTCACACAAATATTTTGTACTGAAAACCTTTTACAGCTTTTGCTGAAGTTTGAAGATATTTTGTGTAAATTTTTATCCAAAACTCAGGATTATCTAATTCATACCTGCATTTTAACTCAGAATCTGTTAATAGTTCAATCAGTTCTTTTTCTATTAGTAATATATCCTGATTTTTATTAAAATGGGATTTTAATTAAGTGTCATTTTAGCAGGATAACTCCTTTAATATTATGAAAAATTGATATCCTTTTTTTAATTTTAAATTCTAGAAACACACACACATTAAAGAAAAATATTGTTCTAAATAATAAGTTTAATATGAAATATAAGATAATATGTAAGAGTTCTCTTGCTTTTTATTTTGATCTTAATTAACTCAAATAATTGAATATTTAATAATTTGAATTAATATGAATGTATATATTTGAATTTTCATTAATTAATTCTATAATTGCCACATTATATTTGAATTAAAAAGTTTTCAAATAATTCTTTAGTGGTATAAGTACATGAAAATAAGCACTGTGTACTTAATTCAAATAATTACAAATGAACAGTATGTAATTCAAACAATTGGAAATAGAAAAATATGTAGCTTAATTAGTAACACAGTTAGTTAATAGTTAACAATTATGTGTTACTCAAATATTTACAAATGGACACTTTTTATGTAGATAAACACACACTATAATATTTAAATTGTTACAAAAAACACTGCATGGTTAAAATGACTACAAATTCTACGATTCAAGTAGTTCTAAGTAAGAAGTGTGTAATTCAAACAATTACAAATAGAAAATATGCAGCTTAAATAGTAAATAAACACTAGCCCAAATAATGGCAATATTAAGCTTTTTTTTAAATAAAATTTCCAATGGCCAAGGTTATACACTGCTGGACAATTGCTAAGGACGGATAACACTATCATCCATAGCAACCACAAAATGAAAGGAAGAAAAATGTGGAAAATTAGAATAAGTGCGGGATATTAGTAAGAAGAAGTATGAGTATGCAAATTTTTTTCCACGTCTGTTCATCACGTGATAGCGTTCATAAGAGCTTTAAAGGTTTTGACGCGTGTGGACAGTTGTTGTTTCAAGTCAAAGTTTTACAGGAAAGATTTAATAGACGAACTTAAAATTTTTGGCATGTCTTCCCGACATGCGTGGCCGAATTATTGGAAAGATCGAAGAAGGGCGAAAAATAACAGATGTTGCCAGGGAGTTCGACATCGCTCACAGCGTTGTTTCACGGCTGTGGAAGTCATTTAAAACTACTGGAATGTGTAGTAGACGGCACGGGGGAGGTCGTGTTAGAAGTACGACGCCTGCAGAAGGCAGATATATCGTCCTATCAGCAAAAAGGAACAGGCGCACCACAGCTCAGCAGGTGGCAAATCAGTTTCTTGCTGCCTCAGGAAAGCAGATCTCCCGAAAAACTGTTGCCAGACGTTTGAGGGGAGGAGGACTATACGCACGCAGACCTGTTGTGTGTGCCCCATTGACCAGACAGCATCGTACTGCCCATTTGCAATGGTGTCGTGAGCATCACAATTGGACTGAACAGGACTGGGCATGCGTACTCTTCTCAGATGAGAGTAGGTTCAGTCTGTCATCGGATTGTAGACGCCAACTGATCTGGCGCGAGAGTGATACCGCTTATCGTCCAGAAAATATCCAGGAAAAGGACCGATATCCGACATGCAGTATCATGGTGTCGGCCGGCATCATGATCAATGGCCGCACGCGCCTACATGTGGTTGCGAATGGGACTATGACGGGCCAACGACACATTGATGAAGTTCTACTTCCTCATGTTCGTCTTTTCCGTGGTTCTGTCGGTGATAAATTTGTTTTTATGGACGACAACGCAACATGTCATCGAACACTCGCTGTTCAGGATTGTCTAGACAGCGAGGGTATTCAACGTCTCGTATGGCCAGCGCGTTCTCCAGATCTAAACCCCATTGAAAATGTGTGGGATGCTTTGGGGAGGCAAGTTGCTGGTCGAAACTATTCTCCGACAAACAAGAACACCCTCATCCGTGCACTCACAGAGGAATGGGATAAATTGCCTCAACAGCTGCTGGATAATGTTGTGCAAAGTATGGTACGACGTGTGGAATGTTGCATCACACTCCACGGTAGACATATCCCGTACTGATACCTTTCTTTAAGGTGCCTGCTGACTTTTAGATGCATTGTTCCATTTCTCCGTACGCAGATCAAATGAGCATTTTTTTTTTCTTTCAGATGTTTCACAGCATTTGTACTTCCCAGAACAATAAATATTCTTTATTCTAATGTCTGAACAGTGTGGCAACCATATTTTATCCTACTAGGCCTCATGTCTCGCTTAATGTTATGCTACATAGCAATTTGTGATCCGTCCTTAGCAATTTTCCAGCAGTGTAGTAGACCACTCACCATAAAAAAGGGAGGGTCCAATGCTAAGTGGATGTTTTGACTCAACAAACAAGCTTTTTGCAGCTCAAATAAAAAAATGTACAAATGTCATTTTCCTGTTTAAAACGGTTGTTAACATTATATAACTTTAGTTTACTGCATTTATTTTTGTCTATACTATTTTATCCACGATGACCAAATAAATTTCGTTGAAATGTTTTGAAATTTTTTTAAAAATTTTATATCTAGAAATCTATTTATATATACATACAATAACAAAATTAGATCTCAATATTTTAAAAAGGATTTGTCATTGATAGAGTTCAAAGTACTGATGCAAGCATTACAAAATTAGTGCCTTTAATTATATGTGTACTACTGATACACTTTTACAGTATAAGAGAGTAGGTTCATTGATACTTCTGAGTTAGCTGAGCTTCCCACAATCACCTCACAACTGTTCATTTACTTAGCTTTCTTTGCAGCCTCTCTTGGAGGAATTCAACATTGCAAAATTATATAAACATTAGAATTATAACAATATACAGGAATAAATTTAATTTTTTAGAGGCTTCGCTAAAATTTTTAAAAATTTCTAGCAAAACATATTTTAGAAAAATTGATAACATAATTGGTTTTTATGAATTCCAATAATTTTCAGCATATTCTATAACTTGTCAATAAATATCTTTGTCAGCAGATGTAACAAATTCTGCAACATGAGAACAAACTTCTTGTAATCTAAAAGAATGCCAATTTTAAGTATAAGAGATAAATATATTCAAACAAGTAGAGATATATTCAAACAAGTAGAATTGGACAATTTTTCAAAGAACAGCGAGTTTAAATGCCTAGTTACAAGAAAGATCTGGAACATATTGAATTATTTTTAAAATATACAGTTATTCTGCATATTTTTTTAAAATTAAAGTTATTCTGAGAATAATTATATAAAAAAAGCAAATCTGCTAAATCTTTGAAATTCCTACTGTATAAATTTAGAAATAAGGATAAGCCATGCTTTTAAATAAGTAAAGTAATAAATATATCTTTAAAAATATTGTTGCATAAGATATTTATTTAAATTGAAAATTCATCACATGTAAACTAAACACTTGAAACAAATAAAATAATGAATATCATATTAATCTTGATATACGTCTAATAGTAATACTGAAATGTATTTTCGCAAACAGCCAGTGTAGATAGAATATTAGTTAACATGTAAGCTTTCGATTATACAAGAAGTCCCTTATAGTGAAAGAGTATTTTTTCCTTGACAAGTGTATATATATTATGATAACATTGTTATCGATCATAAGTTCATAATTTAATTCTCATTTTTGTAGGTAACTTTGAATTTTTCATTTCAATAAATATACATTATTATACAAGTATTTCTTCTTTTATGCCTTGAATACATCTTTCTTCTTTTATGCCTTGAATACAATCACAATACCTAAGTGATTCCGACATATTAAGAATAATATTTGTTTCATAATGTAGTAATGATTCCAAACCATTGAAAAAATATATGCACATTAAGAAAATTTATCTTGATTTTTAACTTTTTAAAAATTTTCATTTATAGTTATTGCTATACAATATTGTGACGGGCTCACGTGTCTTTTCTTTAACATGTCCTTTGGGTTCTTTGCAAGGCCGGATCTACGTATGGGCTAAATGGGCTGCAGCCCAGGGCCCCCTGGTTCTAGGGGGCCCCGAATAGAAAAAGATGCTTGCAATAAAGTAATAAAATATTAAATAATATAGTAATAAAATATTAAACCAGTAAAAAAATACAAATCAAAAATAAAACTTCCAAAATACCATATAAAATTTATTTTTATTTTTGAGAGCAAGAGCAATTTACTTTTGTTCTTCCACCCTACTACCGAATAGGCAGAAATTTATAATTAATAGACAGAGGCTCTGTCATAGAGCGGCACCTACGAGCATCGAGAATTTATACAAACTTAGTGGCACTATCTCTGTAGCCATTTATTTTTGTGCAATAATAATTCCAAGTTACAATAATATACTGATTTGGTGCTGTGTCCTGTGCATAATACCTGAAATTAAAAGATACTTAGGTAGGTACCTATTTATTCAAGTTTCAAGTAAAAAGTTGTAATGGGTCTATCCGCGAGTCTCTCATTAATCCTCTTGCGAAAATTTACTTCTTTTCAATGTTGTTCTATTGAAAACATTCTTCCAAAGAAGACACGGTTTATATAAATGAAGGCTTATATTTAAGCATTTTTTTAGGTACGAGAGAGAGAGAGAGAGAGATGTTGGGAGTTAAAGGATAGAAGTTAGTGATTAACGGAAAGTGGCTGAAAGCTAGTCGAGAGTGGCTCGACGATTAATTGTTTGATATTTAAGATTGTTAATTGACGATTTAGTCAATAAGTTATAATTGAGTAATACTGACCAGAGGTTGAATAACCGAGAAAGGAATTACGGTAATTCAGATCGCAAGTGTAATCAAGGAGTTCTAAGTGTAAGTTAATTGAATCATTATAAATTATTAAGTATCCTTTCTACCATGTAGTTGCTCCTATACTATATAGAAGTGTGCATTTCCTACCCTGGGTTGTTGAAATTTAGCAAAGGAATGATAAACTAGATTTGTTCTGACTATGTCTGATCTTTATTCTAACTCCCAAACACCAATGAATGGGGCGTCCCGTTCATTAGAAAGGAAGTAGCAATAAACATTTCTAAATTATTCAAGTAGGAAGATATTGAAGTTATGATTAAATATTTTCTGTTTTTTTCAAAGATTGAAAACATCAGGATTTCCCGTAAATATGTATATTGTCTTAAAATTTGTAATACATAATTTAATTACTTCTATAGGATGGAAAAAATAACAATCATTTTAAGTGGATTATAGCTCTTTCCCACGAATATTATGGATAAAAATAAAGCGGTCTTGATTTTCGTAATAAATCGGTTATTTTAAGTATAGGTAGCAACAACAACAAAAATAAATAAAATAATGGATGACAATGGAAAAACAACATTTATATAAGTGGGGCAAATAATTCTGAAGTTTATTTTTATATAAAAACCTCTTCAAGCACTCATGGGCCAATAAATAATAAGCGTTTTAGGTTTTAACGAGTATGGACAATAATTGATTATTTTTTTAAAAATAAACTAGGTACTTTTTTTTAATTATCTCAGAGAAATATGCTATATTGTTTTGCAAAAATTTGTTAGAATATTTTTAGTTTATTAAGCACAGTTGGTTGTGTCATCGTATAATTTTATGACCGAAACTTTTAAATTTTTATTTTTAGGAAAATCAAGTCCTTAGTTAACAATAAAAAATAAGTCTGGCACAGAAAATATAAAAGTGGAGCGGAAAATCGAAAATTACTGTTAAGGCTACACAGTACCCTACAAGTCTAAAATATACAAAAAAAAAAAAACTTTTTTTTTTCTTTTTGCATTTTCTTGTGGCTCATATCATTGTGCAGCTTGCCACCATTTTTCAAATCTGATAACAAATTAGCTTTTTTTTCAGATTTTCTGAGCTTATAGGTTTTGTTTCGGTTTCATTTTAAAGCACTCTTAAAAAAAGTAATTAGAAATATTTTTGAGTACAATGAACTCTTTCAGTGTGAAATAGCTATTAACTTCAATTTTATTACTAAAATCATTTCAGCTTGATTATGTTTTGAGTTGTCATAGTTACTTAATTCAGATTGATTTCAAGGCCAATTTTTGTTTAAAAAACAGTTTATATAACTTAGAAGCTTTATTATCAATTTTTTTCAGTTGAGAAAATACCACAGCCAAAAGTTCCTCAGGTTGCTATGAGATACAATATTTGGAAGGGATGGAATACTACTGAAAATGATACATCTAAAAAAGCCCTCAGTTGATACTGCAATTAGACTCCCAAATATAAGTATTCTGAATACAAGTATTGCAGATAAAACTGAATATTTCCATTTTATATACCAAACTCCATTATAGTAAACATACTGTAGTACTATATAATACACCACAAACACTCAAACATGCTAAACTGCCTCAAATTAAAACTGAAAAAAATTTAATTTTATGTACAAAGCTGGCGATTTTCAGCTTAAGTTAGTAGTATTATTATAGTGTACATAAATGCTTTGTGTTTCAAAACTTTTGTGAAAATAATAGGTTAGGATTAAGCTGAATAATCTGTCGAGGTAACAATATTAAGCAAAAATATATTCTGAATTAGAGAAAATGTTTTCAGTTATATTAAATTAAAGTAGTGTTTTAATGTAGAAATTACATTAGGAAATAACATATTAAAAAATTAGAGCTTAACGGGCGTTATAAGTTTTTCTTTTATGCCTTTACAAACTTTAAATGCTTTTTTTTCAGACTTTTAATTTTGAAGGTATAAGTGTTTTCTAAGCCTAAAGATTTTTTTTCTGTTAAAGATAGAATCTTGAAATTTTTTGTATGTACTCCCAAATGTATGCTTTTTAAAAGATAGAATGGATTTAGGTCTGAGAGATCTCTAATTATTTCTTTAAAAAATGCTTAAGTTAATATTTTAAAAAATTTCGTGTGTTTTTCAGGTTTAGCTAGAAAAATAAATTTAAAAATCAACAAAGGAACAGTTTCTCAAATCCTTACTAACTTTTGTTTTCAATAATCCAAGAAAAATAAATAATTTAAAATTATTAAACAATTTTAAAAACTAAGCATTTTATAACAGTTTGAAAAATCTTCAAAAATTCATAAATTTTTAAAATTGTGAAATAATGGATGGTCAAACTGACTTTTTACTCACAGAATCAGCTTAATAATATAATCTAAATATGAAACATAAATTATTTTTACTGTTAATTGTCTCCAAAAACAATTTTTAAAAACGGGTACCGTGTAGTCTTAAATCGAGAAAAAGAAAAATTGAATATGTCAAAATTTCAACTTTTTTTATAATGGAACAAAGTAGCAAGAATATAACAAACGCAGAGACATCAACAAGCGAAAGGGAAAGGAACTTAGCCAAAGAAAATTGAAAAACCCAAAAAGCAAACATTAATGATGAAAATATGCAAAATCTCGATTACCAGCAGCCTTCTGAAAAAGAGTTCAACCAGAGGATATCAGTTATGTCCCGACCGAAAAGTGTTTATAAAATGTTGGGTTTGAGTTTGAGAAATACGTTGACGTGGGCTCGTGGCCTAAATTGCTAAGTAATAATTTTAATGATTATATCCTTTCACATAAAATGAGTTATTTTCGAAATGAAGATCCAAACAATATATATTCTTTTTCTGTAAGAGAATACAAAGAATAAAAGTGATCATTTTCAAATAATCCTTTCATTGAAAAACTTAAAAATGGCCAAGTGCTGGAAAGATCTTGGCTATGTTATTCAACAAGTGTTGGTAGTGTTTTTTGTTTGACCTACAAACTTTTTTCTAAATCATATTCTCAATACACAACCAGCTTTTTTGATTGGAAACACGTAACAAGTTGTTTAGAAAATTATGAAAATTCTATTGAACATAAAAATTAAATGTTAGTTTGGTTGACATGAAAAGAAAATAAGTCTGTTTTAGATAAACAGTTAAAGGAGCAACTAAGAAAAAAGATACAGAATATTACCACCACAATGTTCTCAAACGTGTTGTTGCGATAGTAAAGTATTTGACTATAAGAGGTTTAGCATTTAGAGGCACCGAGGAAGTTTTTGGTTCTCCTCATAATGGTAATTTTATGGGTGCCCTGGAACTACTAGCAGAGTTCGACCCATTCATTCGTGAACATATTGAACAGCGAGCATTACGGCCAAAATCGTTAATATCGTACTTATCAAAAACAATATATGAGCAAATAATTGAGATCATGGGCAACATAAATCTTTAAAACAATTACAGCTCATGTAAATAACGATGACACCAAGTACTATTCAATTGTGATGGATTCAACACCAGATTTGTCCCACAATGACCAACTTGCTATTATACTACGGTATTGGATTTTGGATTGGAAAAAATTTTATGCAAGATGTGTCTCGTTAAGGGGACTTGGCACCCTTTGAGCAAACTTCTTTATTTACGTATTTAAAAATTATATTTTAACATTTTATACCATGTTTCTATTCAAGAAAATGTTACCAG
Source organism: Trichonephila clavipes (assembly GCA_019973935.1). Taxonomy (NCBI): domain Eukaryota; kingdom Metazoa; phylum Arthropoda; class Arachnida; order Araneae; family Nephilidae; genus Trichonephila; species Trichonephila clavipes. Next base: position 64,075 of record BMAU01007063.1, on the reverse strand, counting down.
ATGAAAATTTTCATATATTATTCACACAATTTTAAAAATTTAAATTTTTTGAAGAAAATTGGGAAAATTTTAAAATCCTACTCCTTTTGTAAAAATTAATTTTTTGACCTGAAATTTTTTTATAATATTCTTATGGATGTTCTTAACAACTTTAGGGATCGATTTTAGAATAACTTCATTCGTTTTCGAGAAAAAAAAATAAAATGTTGATATACAGGCTAAAAATCAACGAAAAGCCAACATGTCTTACATTTTTTTTTTTTTTTTAAAAAAAGTATTCAGTTTATAGCAAAACGGATCCCTAATTTTATTACATGCTTTATTTTTAACACGCGGGAAAAAAATGGAAGTGATTGGTAAATAATTGTCGAAGGAGTAGCATTTTGAATGCGCTAAGGTTTCGAAAAACACAAACTGAGAAAAACCACTTTAAAGTTTATAATTCTGAAAAAATAACTATTCTAAGCTTAATTAAACTTAAAATACCACTTTAAGATATTACTTATACGTTTTTCTTTAAAATAATTGCATTTTCATATGTTTTCAACCCACACATTTTTATAAATGATCAACTTTTAGAGAGTACTAATTGCACAAGAAAACTCAAGAAAAACTTAAAAATTTTTTTTTTTCTGTCACGACAGAAATTTTAGCTGTTTTTCTTCTTATAATATTAAAGTATTACATTTGTATGAAAAATATATCAGGAATAAGATTTGAAATTATATAAAATTATTAATATAAAATGCCTTAATTTAAAAATTTTACATGCACACATTTCACAAGGAAGAAAAATTACATTATTGTATTGCCTCGGAAATATTCTGCTTTTAATACTACACATTCTTTTTTATAGTTATTATTTCTATTTATAAAATAGATTTTTTTTTATCATAAAGCATTTTTTTAGCTTTTTTTTTTTTTTCTAAAAGGGGTGTGGCTGAATTGCCTAATTTGTTTTCAAATGAAGTTTTAGTCAACTTCTAACTTTCCGACATGCACAAGTGATATATCAATCGAAAGATAATAATACAAAGAATAAGATTAAATGAAAATAAAAAAAAAAACGATAGGTTTGTGATTTTTAGGGTACCAAGTCTTCTTAATTAAGATTAGTATATATAGTCACACTCTGGCTTATACTTATTAAGTTCTCTACAAGAAATTTTAGAAACAAATGGATTGCTATTGGATAATGGTAGGGGACAGTCATTTGACAACGCTGCCAATATGTCCGGTTGATATAATGATGTTCAAGCTGTTCCAAAAGAAAAAAATAAATTTCCTAATTATGTGCCATGCACTGCGCATTTTCTTAATATGGTTAGTGCAGAATGAGTTAAAGTTGTAACTGAAATCGTGAACTTAGTGCAATAAATATATGTTTTCTTTTCTGCTTCGACCCATAGGTGAAAACTTCTAAATCGTGAAATTAAACTGAATTTACCTTAAAAAGTTTAAGTCAGACCAGATGGTCTTGTCACTACGATACTGTTGAAGCCTTAAAAGGTAAATATGGTAATATCTTCAATATTCTTAAGACATTTACCGACAATGAAAATGAGGAAATTGATTTTCGAAAAGATGCAGAAAATGTGTTTAATACATTAACAAAACTCGAAACTTCCATTTTAATTATATTTCGGGAAGAAATTTTGGAAAGATTTAATAAATTAACAAAAAATTATATTCACTCCTGCTTCTGACATTTATGAAAGGGGTCTTAATTATGTCGTTAAAAGCGTTTATAAACAATGTACGACATGAATCAGATAAAAAAAACTAAAGGAGTATCAAGACGCAGCCAAAAATATTAAGTCCTAGTTTAGACACAGAATATAGCAATGTGAATAAGAGACAGGTTAATTCAAAATTTGTGGATAAATCCACGGAAAAGACTGTGTATGGGACAAGAAAACTTTAAAAGAGACACGCTTATTGTTGCGTTGGATAAGCTAATTCTTAATTTAAATTCAAGAAGCTACGTATATGCAGAATGTAGTAAAAAATATAAATTTTTGATTGATTTGTAGGATTACAACGTAAGGAGAAAGTCGACCTGGACAGTGTACGCGCTATTATTGATTACTATTTAGATGACGTAGACCATACATTTAGTAAATGAAGGTGTTCAATTCAAAACTAGTCTAAAACAAGCTGAGCTAGAGTCCCATACTTGTAGTGATATGTTGAATTTAATTTTTGAAAATAAATTTGTGGACGTTTTTCCAAATTTGTCTACCATATTAAAGATTTTTATAACGCTCCCTATTACTGGTTGTGAAGCGGAGCGTGCGTTCTCTAAAATGTCCTATATAGAAAACAAATATAGGACAACATTGACAAATACTAGGCTTAGTTATTTATCTGTTCTATTAATACTGAACTCACCAAAAACTTTAAATGTGATCAGCAAATAAAAGAATAGGCAGTACAAAAAGTGTAGAAATGTTTTTTTTTTTTTTTTTTTTTTTTTTTTGTAAATTATGTTATAGTTTATAACGTATTTAAGTTGTTTGAAATAAAAGAAATTAAAAAAACCCCTTAAGTTTCGTATATTTTAAATTTTTCCGCACAAAAATTTTTTTTTAGGAAAACGGCAAAAATTTTAATTATTTAGGGGGCAGATATCGTTAGCCCAGGGCCCCCAAAAGTTACGGTCCGGCCCTGGTTCTTTGGGCCAGAATTAATGGCAACTCTTTTCCAACCAAATCCAAGAAGTGAAGTGTGAATGAAAGAAGCAAATTAACGAGCTTTTAAATATCGGAACTTAGAGTAAGCGAGATGACAATTTGTGGCAGTTGATGGCAAGTAGAGGAATGTTAATATAGTTCGTGGTTCAAGTTTGGATAAGGTTACGTGGCGGTGATTAGAAGTTTTAAATGATAAAGATATAGAGAAGCAAGGTGCATGCAAATAAATATAAGATTGCCTTTAGGATATTAGTGATTGATTCTCCAGACTGCAACAAGGTAGGATTGAATATTTAATATTAGAATCAGTGATTGTATCAGAATTGAATTTAGGCGATTCAGTTATTGATAGTGGTCCGAGTTAGGTTAAGTCGTTATTATCTCTATATATAGTGTGTTGCGTATTTTGCCATCGTAAATTCTCTGACATTAATTATTATAATTTAATTTATTAGAAGTTTAAGTTGAAAATCTTAATAAAGATATATTAAGATTATGTATGCCTCTAGTTCTTCCGTTAATCCTTCACCTCTACCTCACGCTGATACTCCGAGAGATATTCTCCCAAGGGGGGGGATATCACAATATTATGGGAAAATATAATTAGAAAAGGTGTAATCGTTTTTAGAAATTCATTTTAATTATCCTTTGTTTTAAATATATTTTTTACTTATTGAATTACTTATAAATTTTAAAAATAATAGTACATATAAAAGTATGATTTATCAATACTGTATTGATCCAAAATACAATTCAAACTTGTAGAAAACTCTTAGTTCCTGAGTTAGTTAACACGAAAGAGAGAGAGAGAGAGAGAGAGTCTTTGATTAACTATTAAGATTTATCCTTTGATGAAAATAAATTTTATTTTCACAACACAATGAATTGCATATAAAATAGAAAAATTTTATTGAAATTTTTAATTCATACAATAAATGAAGTTGAAACATTGTTCAAACATTTCCATACAATCTAAAATAAAATAAAATAATGAATAATTCTAAAACCCCGGATATCCTAATAATAATTTTGAAATAGATTTTCAAGAACAGCAAAAAAGAAATTTTATGTGAATATTAGAAAATAACAATTAAATCATGCTATTTTTATTATTATTATCAAAAAAAAAATTTCCATAATAGAATAAATTTTGGGCCATAAACTTTACAGCGAAAGAATTTTTACCAAACACAAAGAATTAAAAAAAATTCCGAAATATTTGTAATTACTTTTCGTTTGGTATCCAAGAAGGGAACGAAAAAATTCACATATATATTAATACAATTATTATAATAAATCTTACATTATAACGTAAACAATAAACAATGAAAAAATCCAATTTGGCGCACGCCAGCTAATACTATTTACATTTCACTTGTTAAACATTCCATTAGTCGCCAAAAAAGGCCATAAGCAAGCGATTATATCAACTTTGCTCTAAATGAGCAAAGAATTGAACAAAGTATTTTAGAAAAGATACTCAAATAAATAATATAAAATCCTAAATCTGAAATCTACAAATCATCTTCTATCTATATAGTTAAAAAAAAGTTCCAAAATCTTGCATTAGAACTTTGAAAAAATCAGTTGAATTTCGATGTTTTCCCATAGATTAACATTACACCGGAAGTTTTGGTGGGTTCCACTCAATGTTGTTGTTTACAAAGTAGAACTTGTCCATACACTACTCATGAACATTTATATTAGCGGGAATGTTGAAATTGCTTCCTGGATGCCAAAATAGCAGCCTTTCTGGTTTTAGATTTGATGCTCCTAACATCGATAGTGACCTGAAATTATCATCAGACAAGCTCGTTCTCAAATTGTTCTTCGCGTGATGATTTGACTGAACCAAAGATTTAAAGGTACTTTGAGACAAAATTTGGGACCTTGAAAAAGTCTTCCACGGTGAATAATTACCAATCTTTCTTTGAATGTGTTCCAAGAAAGGTAATTTGCCTGTAACTCAATGACCTCCCAGCGCCAGCCATCTGAGGGGAGTGGCAAATGCTATGCCCCGGGCCCCGCCATTGAGGAAGGTCCAACATGAAGCAGAACTAAAATAAAGTATCCTCGCACATATAGACAATACTTCAACCATTATTAGTGAAAAGTATATTTTATCGTTAACTTTATAATCGCAGACCTCTGAATTTCAACAATCCTCAGACTAATTTCTGGTGATATGAGCGTTTATTTTTTGTAGAGTATGATTCGGAGAACTCCAAAAAATCCTATCTCAAATGGACTTTTTATAAAAAATCTCACTACCATTACTGAAGAAATGAAAGTAATACATATTCCTGGTGTTTTTAAGTGCCAATATTTAGTACTCTTGCCAAGTTCGCAACACCCCCAAAAAATTTAAGATTACGCGATTCCGTTTTCGGGGTTTAAGTATATATAGATGTGATTTTATTTATAACTGTTGTTCTTGTGAAATTATTTCCACACAGGAGTTTCTGGACAGCACATTTATTTAGCACAAACGAAAAAACGATTACGAATACTGCACACAGCAATGACCAAAGCACACAGCATCTAGTTAGCAAGTGGACCCCATAGAAGGAATGCGTGGGAAAGAAGCGGGAAAACCGAGCGTGGGTGGATCACACAGTTATCCTTCCTCTAGAAAAAAATAGTTCACTCTCTTCAACCCAACATACCTCTCCTGTGAGTGATACATTTTTTTCAAGCAATTCTAATATATATATAAACACATACACAATACACCTAAAATCTAACAATAAACAGAGTTACATAAAATCAAGCGAGTAATGAAATTTTTTGCATTGAATATTCTAACTTTTCTACATTCATGGTTTTCGTAAGAAAATTTGCAATTAAAATTCTGTGTTTGGATATATTCTAATTTAATTACAGTATCTTCAATTATAAAATAAAATATTCCTTTATAAAATAAAAACGTAATTTCATATGCCTTGATTTATTTGAGAGAGAGAGAGAGAGAAGAACGGGTACCTTAATTCACTGAATTGCTGCTTGAATATCCGAATTTAAAGTTACAGCATTATCTATACATTGTTAACATTTTAATTCAGTTAACAAATTAACAGTCCAAATTACATCTTTACAAATTTCAGAAATAGAAAATAACTTTGCTTCACATGTTGATAAACTAACACTTTTTGCTTACGACATTTCCCCAAAATTAATGAATTATCAAGTAAAATTACACCACCAGAAAATGATTTTCCATTTTCTGCATTTCCCCAACTAGCATTTAAAATACCACACACAAATTCTTTTTCATAAAACAATTTTTTATCTTTTGTGCCCATCAAATATCTTTTTTAGCCAAATTGAAATGTCTCTTCTCTGGATTATGATTATAAATTGGGATAAATAAGACGTTATAAAGGAAATATCAGGACGAGTTCTGTTAACTAAATATAAAAGTTCAATTAATTCCTGATACATAGTAATGTCAATAAATTCATCTGTAGGGGGAAAATTTTTATCTTTTCCTTTCACAATTAGAGTTTTGACACTTTTACAATTTTCTAAGTTATGTTTGACCAGTAATGAATTAATGTAGTCACACTGAGATAAGAAAATACCATTTTCACATTTTTCAATTTCCATGCCTAAAACTTATTAGTTTTGTTTTCAACCACTTCAAATACATTTTTAATCTTACTTACAATATCTTCATACATTTTATCACTGTTACAAAAAATAGCTAAATCATCTACATACATGCATAATATAAGAACACTTTGATTATCAGTTTTAATAAAAACACAATTATCAGAAGCTAATTGTTTTATACCAAAATGTTCTGATTCACACACACACACGCTTTATTTTCATATACCAGTTTCTACCAGACTATGGCAAACCATAAATACTTTTTTCAATTTACAAACTTTGTCATCTCCTATTAATTTCTCATAACCAGAAGGAGGTAACACATACACAGTCTCCTCTAAATCACCATATAAGTATGCAATTTTTACATCAAAGAAATTAACATTCAATTTTAATTTAGCTGCAAGTGCAATTAACAAATCGAAAAGATTTAATATTTACAACTGGTGAATACGACTTTGAATAGTCTACGTTTTTAATTTGATTAAAACCAGCTGCTACACAAGCCTTACTTTGTATTTTATATTTTTCCCAGCATCATCTTATTTTAGACTATATACCCATTTAGAGTTTTTATTAGTTTTGATTTCGCAGGTTTTTGTACGATTTCCCAAACTTTATGTTTATCTAACGAATCTAAGTCATTCTCCATTGCCAATTAGCACTATTTTTTGCCTCAAAATAAGAGTTTGGTACATTATCCGTTAAATGAACTGGCATCTGCTTAGATTTCAGTCTTTCGGATCTTCGAACAGGGATTTGATTTTATACATCATTCAATTCAAGTACCGGGAGTTGCATTCTGCTTGTCTGATGCGATGCCGTGGTATAGGGAACACTTTAGGGAAATGGCGGCTGATAACTCTAGTATTTAAAAAATGCCCTTTCAGCAGCTGCTTCACTGGATTTGCAATGTGTGGAGGAGCCCTATCTGGCGTAAAAATGATCCCATTCCCACAACCACGCTGTTGAAGATCTAGAATGACGTGATTGCGCAAAAGACACTCCTAGCGCTAACCAGTGACGGTAATGGTAACAGGACCAAAAGCACCCATCACTTCGAAAAAGTATGGTCCTATGATAAATGATGCTGCAAACCTGCACCACACAGTGATATTTTCAGGATGTAGGGGTACTGGTTGAGTTGCGAGTGGATTCTCTGTTACCCACATATTCGGCAATTCTGTGTATTGACATATCCTGTCAGACGGAAATGGGCTTCGTCTGACGACAAAATTTTCCCATGGCCTTTCATCATTCACTTCCATGTGAGAAAGAAATTCTAAAGCAAAAGTCTCTTGCTGGCAGGTCAGAAGGAAGCAACTCCTGCACATAACTAATTTCGTATGGATAGCAATGCAGGATATTTCGTAGAATTTTATGCACCGTGCTCACAGGCTTGTCCAGTGTTCGGGCAATTCCCCGAGCACTGCACAGTTGCAAACCACCGCTTGACTCCTCCTGCACTGCTGTGGACCCTTCTTTAACTGCCGTCGAATTAACTCTTTCCTTCCCTCTACCAGATTGCACACGAAAAGAATCTGTCTTTTCGAATTTATGAGAGAGAGAGAGAGAGAATCATTTTCTTTAGACCCTTGGCAGTCATCGGACCAATGTCTTTTTTCATACCCTTGAGTGTCCGGAACTTCTGAAGAGCTATTAATGCACAGTCATCATTCATGTAAAAAAGCTTTACAAGCAGAGCGCAGTCCTTCAATGAGACAGTCATGGCGAAATTCTCAGATGTGAAATGATGAAAAGTCGTGTATCCGGCGTTTTTATAACAATTGAAATGAGTCGGGCGCATGACAGGTATTTTTATTTACATATTTTGATGCTTACAGCGTCATCTGTTGATAAAATTTGGAACTTTTTTTTTCTTCCGCTCAAATTTGACGTCATTCTGATCAGTGGTTCTTTTTTTATAGCGTTTTGAAACTTTAAGTATAATCATCAGGTATTACATTTTGCTTCAAGTTGTCTGTGCATATACATATGCACACACACATAACTCTCATCCGTTTGAAAAAGAGACGCGAACATGAAATAATTTAGTCAGTATGAGAGATATTTTTTTAAGATATATGAAACATTCTTCATAGAATTCAGAGTGTACTTATAAAAAGCAATCATTTAAAGGATTTTGTGTTCCACAATTATATAAAATGAAAAAATAGTGTGAAGACTTTAAAGTTGAAAATTAAATATAAAACTATTCTATTTTCACATTCTGTGTTAAGTACTATGGTTATTTAAATGCAATAAAAGAATGTGCCTTTTTTTGGAATATTTTGGGCAAAAAAATTGTTTCTATGAAAAGATCGACATTATGCGGCAAAAATAGATTCGGTTAAGGCATTGTACACCCAATTATCCGAAGTGGTATACACAGAGGGTATCTGAAGCTAAAAATCTATTGGAGTCGACCAAAAAAATACCATTTATTTCATGTTTAATAGTCAGTTTGCAGTCTTCTCCAACATTAACAGTATCGAAAGGAGCGTAGCTACCGCCTTATCAATGATACGGAGCTCCAACATGTGTAAGCAAAAAATCGTAAAATGTTACCAATTGTCTTACTAATAGAGCTCTCATTTACACTCATAGAATCGTTTTTGTCACTATCTTCAAATGGTTAAAAAAATTTTCCATGAACTCTACATCTGTTTTTTTTTAACCTTTAAATAAACAAATAAACCTTAGAAACATTTAAAATTAGATATCATGCACTACTCAAAATAATGAGAGACAAGCAATATTATATAGACCCAGAAAGGATTCTAAAAAATTTCTCTTCAAATCGGCTTGTCAGAAAAATCGTTTGAAGTAAAATATTAACATTCAGAATGGAAAAAATCCATTCGAAATGCTACATGCTTGTAAATGACATCCCTTTTTCTGTTGATTGATCAATTGTGGATAAACGCCGCACATAATTATAAAAATCCAAGTAATTATTCATATGTGATAATTTTAAGTTTTAGTTCATGCGTTTTGATCCATATTTTAAAAAATTTGCTAAATTTTTGTACAAAATTGATCTCAATATTAGAACTATTAGTGAACATTTGAATTGTGTTCTCATTTTTCAGGAGTAATCAACTACCTTAAACCATGTTAGAGTAAATTAATCGAAAAATATTGATCGTGTAAAAAATTCTATTTTATTGCTCAAAAACCTAAATTATAAAATAGAAGCTCTTACATTACTTGAATTACTTAGAACTATTTTCATTTTTTCTTAAAAACAGAAAAATTTCCCTTAAGCAAAATTTAAATAAAAAAAATTGTGATTGGAAGCTGTATTTGAATATTTTGACAAAGTCCATAAGGTAAACAGTAGAAGAAAACTTAAAACATAATAGTATATATAATTTGTATAAATTATAGTACATTTATGTTATATTTATTTATCAAATGCCAGGCCATTGACCATTAGGCAACAAGCTCTCCAATATTTCTTCACAATACAGTCCAAACTCTTAACTGCAGAGTACAAGTCTAGATGAGAAGCATCCATGATTTGTCCAGAAGAACACTAAACGGGGAGTCAGTCAGATTAAAACGATACAAATGAGAACAGAGGCAGTCATGTCCAGTCAATAATCCAAACTCAGCCACAACAGCAACACGAAGAAAGTCCGAGACACAGTTAAGTTTTATTAGAACCATCCATGATTGATTTTTGGCAACACTGGTAGCGGCATCTCAAAAGCATTTTAAAAAAATCCTATTGATTTCAAGGTTTACTGAGTGAAGAGGCAGGTCTCTAGTAGATCTTTGGAGAATATCAGTGAACCTTTTTGCTAAAAGGGTTGTATGAGAGCCGACATGAGAGTAGAAGGAAAAAAGATCACAGAAAACTACAGCACCAGCGCCCTGGGTGAAATCCAAAAGTGAACCATCTGTGTATACTTATGTTATATAAGAATGCTTATCTAAACATCAATGCTTACTTTTCGTTAAAGGCACTCAAGTTATGTGTATTTGCTATTTATGTCCGAATCGCCTAACAAATCGCTGAAAAATATTTTTAGAATAGTAATATTAGAATATTTGACATTCGCATTAACGCATACAAATATTTATCGAGTCTATTCTTTATTTCCCACATTGACATAATATCAATGAGAAACAGTTAAAGAGATTTATAGGGACTCAAATGATTATTTGTAGGTTGGCTGATGTCTCAGAATATAAAATACTTTAATTTAAATTCAAATAATAAGTGATTTAAATACTATAAAGTAATTTAATTAAAGATTTCAGTCTCCATGATTATTGTAATACTTTCAAAATCTTACAGTAGGATAACCTCTTATCCTTTACAAACACAATAATAATAATAATAATAAATAAAAAACAGGTTGTTAAATAAGCTAATGAATATTATAAGGACTTAACACAATTGAATCAATGAACAATTAAACACTTTAAAAACCATTCAAAATCTTAAATTGGAAAAAAAAATCCATTATATCAAGGATTTTGCAGAATTATTGTTAATTAGTTTCAATAACCTCGCCACCTTCAGTTTTCCTTTTGTTATAACAGTTTGTCTGTTAATTTCTAGCCCTTCCGTTTACAACTGCAACAGCTGGAATTTTTTTTTCTGAGCTAGAATTTATTAAAAATTAACTTAGAGCTTTTCCACAGGACTAGATCAGGTCTAGGGGGATTTAGCAATACCATCAACAGAAACAGAACTTGAAAAACTGAAATCCTCCTTTGTTATGGATATCATAAATGCACTTGCCAAAAAAGAGATCGAGAAAAATACTTATTACACAGCTAACCTAATTCTTAAATAATAGTTCTTTTTATGGAGTACAAATAAGTTTTTTACAATTTTTTTAAACAAAAATTGCGCATATATTGTGAAAGAACAGCACATAATGTTTTATTCAAAATATTGTCCATTGCTAGCTACTACTTTTCCACATCTCTGAGGTAGCATACGGATACCATGGAACAACGCTTCATCTTTTGTGGCTATCCCCGAATCGATCCAATTTTCGTTATTTTCATATGATGGGAAGTACTGCTCAGACAGGCCATGTACCATGAATCGGAACAAGTGATAATTGGAAGGAGAAATGTCTGGTGAATATGACAGGCAGGGTAATTTCCAATTGAGTGTTTCCATGTAGGTTTTGACTGACTCCTCCAACATGGGGAAGAGCATTATCATGGAAGAGACTAATAGTAATAGAGCGTTTTTCTTGAGTGGTAGGCTCATTCTCATCAATTCTGTTTGGTAGATAGCCCCAGTCATGGTTTTATTCGGTTTGAGCAATTTATAATACATGACATCAAGATCTGATCTCACCAAATATGGCTGTTGAAGCACGAGCATCTGAACCCGATCTTTTCCGTTCAGTTATTGTAGTGGATCCCTTTTTCATCACTAGTGACAATATGATGCAAAAAAAAAAAAAACTCTCGCTTATGCCTGGCAAGCAGCATTTCACATATACGAAATCGGCAATCAACGTTTCTTGGCTTCAGCTAATATAGAACACAATTTCCTTGCTTTTGAAGTGCAAGTTTTTCGTGCATTTGGTACGAACTTTCCTATAATAATCTTCCGTTACGTTCTTTGTCTTCGACATCAACTTCACCGCGCGTTCTTAAACTTTTGAAACCACTCATGACAACTTATGTCACACAAAGTGGCCTCACACTAAGTTTCTACAAGCAAACAATGAGCCTCAGTTGCAGATTTCTTGAAATTAAAAAAGCATGTTAAACGTTCCTGCACAGGTGACGCTTTTTCAAATCAAAACTGGATACTTTCACATGAAAAATAATTATACGATAATATAATCGCTAATACTTCCAAGATTATGGTGTTGCCGGATGTCCATTCTTATGATATGACGTCTTACATCTGAAACTTTCAACCTTACCCTACTGGTGGGGCCCTCTTTTGCCAAACAGAAGTACCTCATTTGTAATCCTTATAATATGTATGTATGCGTATGCTATTTTGACACTTTCAACTAATGCCTTTTATCAAGGCAATCGTTTTAATGTAAAGAAGAAGATTTTCCTAAAACAGGCCCCCCAAGGAATTTTGATACAGGGCCTATTCAAGACTAGGTATGAGTGACTATCAATAAAGTGTTTCACGCAAAAACAGTTGTTCTTGACTAAGCTTTCGATTTAGTCACTTAAATTAAAAATGAAATCCAAAATTTAACACATTTTTAGACAAAGCAAATGTGCTAACACGTAATTCAAATATTTAAGGGAATTTTTCTGAAAAATGAATTTAAAAATATGCATATATATATATAATGTATTCCGAAAATAGCAGAAGATGAAGTTGTAGAAAAACTTGTAGAAGAATTTAAATGATATTTTTTTAACATTATAATTGATACTGTTATTGCACATAGATTTAATACTATACCAAATAGTATTTGATTTCAAATTAATCACTAATGCAAAAACCTGAATTGGAAAAATGTTCCAAAAACTTTGTAAAATTTATAACAAAGATGTAGAAGAAAATAGTTTGCTGCGGGATTTGATTCTAAAGGAAGGAGTTGTAAATAACACATGAAACATATTGAAATACATACTAAATATAATTATAATGATTATTTCTAAATGTATTAACTGTGTTAAAACTTCTCCATAGTGCTCTTTCAACAAATTAAAGTTAGTAAAGAGCTATCTTCGATCAAACATCTGTGTGCAGAACTGTTACAGGCATTATTTTAAGCATTGAAAAATTGTAAAAGATTATAATTTTACAAAAGAATTTAATGTATTAGCAAAAATAAAAACATGTATTGGAAATATGTACTTGTGTTTTTGTTCCTTTTTCAATTTACAAAAAATTTAGGGCGCCAGATGGTTTTATGCACCTAGGTCTCTTTACTGATAAGGCCGTCTCTGTCTGCAATACCGCATAAAATCCCTATAAAAATCATTTCAAATCTTAAAAGTAACCCAAACTCCATTCAGTTTAGTAACATTAAAAGAAAATTCACAAGCAACATGACAGAACAAATACAAAAAAAACAACAATTTTAAAATAAATAAACATTTATTGCATCACAAATATTAATGTTTTCAGTAGTATATAAAATAACAAAAAATATACATTTTAATTTTCTTCATCATCTTTTAAGGCCTCAAAGTTTAGAAGGGCATTTTTGCCTAAAATTTTATTTTCAACACCTGTCAGATTTATTGCCATAAGTGGGTACATTGCAGTTTTTAAGCTAAGATATAAATTTGGGAATTGAATTTCTTGTGCAGCTAAAAGTTGTTTCATTCGATGGCGTTCCTAAATAAATTAAAAAAATCAATATACTTAAAATACAAACACAACACATAGAAATTAACTTATAAATAAAGATAATATAATACATTACACGATATGAAGTACATAACAAGTAGAGGGGAAAACATGAAAAAATTTACAGATGGATAGCAAAACTATAATTTAAACCAAATCAAAAACGCAAGCGCGAAAAAACCATTGTAAATGGAAGGTTGAAAACAAATTGTTACAACTTTAAATGTAGTAGCATATGCAATATCTAAACTATTTCCTGCAGCTATGAAAAAAGTACAAGTTTAAAAATGAATTAATTTATATACACAAATAAGTAGAATACATAAGCTAAGATTAGATACTATCATTATGGAAACACATATTTAATTATTCCAAATTTTTAAACATTTATTTTCATTAAAAGCCTTACAGCAATTTTTAATTAAATTTAAGTTACTTACTTTAGGAGCTTCAAAACAAGCAGGACAGTTTTCAGGAATTACAGGCAGCTTTTTCTGCAAATTTAAAATATTATAAAACGAAGTAAAATAGATTTAAAATGAAATAAATTAATACAAACAATTTATAACTTTATTTGAAAAGTACCAGTTCTGACTTCTTTCTAAATAATCTGGTGAATATATCACACAATATATATATGTATTGTTACGTAGATCCGAGGGTTCGAGGATTTTATGCAAAAACAATCACAAAGAAAAAATAATCAGTTCTTTAAGAGCGATGCGAATTTATTAGCGAAAATCCAATCCTTTGAATACAGGATTCAGCAGCAATATCCACAGGGTAAATATCCGAAGGTCTTCACACCTTTGAAAGCAATCAAACGTAAGAACAGTTTAAAAATACACGTACGTAAAGATTATTCACAAGCACAGCCGAGCTAGTCAAAACAATCCTCACTACTCGCTGGCTTAATCAAGACTCTCCCCGTATCGGCGAGCATCGTTTTTATAGGCGTGATAGAAACTTCCAGAAATATAACTGCTTGTGTCATTCAACGTGACACTAGTGGAGAGATCTACTACTTTCTAGAAGATCCCAGAGGGTTCCGAACTCACCAACATGGTCACCAATGACGCCACAATGGTCGCCAAATTGGCCGCCAACTTAGTCTCCAAAAATGATGCCAACTTGGCTCTACCGCCAAGATTTTTTTTTCCGCCAAGTTCTCAGTGAATCGCCATTATAACGGAAGGGGTGGCATTGCTTGTGAATAGTACAATTTTAACATGAAATAAATATAACATAGAGTAACATAAATGCATTAAACACTCAAATACAAATTATTTACACTATTTACACAAAATTCGTAACAGTATTGACATAATATACTTCAGAGAAGTGTTGTGAACATTTTTATAGTTCTATTTTAGGGTCAAAATTAGAAAATGAGTTATTACAGGCCATGTATGACAGTACTGTAAAAAAATAAACATTAATACAAATGATATAGCTAATATATTAACTTATAATATATATATATATATATATATATATATCTGTTATTTAAACTTAAAAAAATGCAAAATGTAAAAGTTTTGAATCTTAAAAGTAAAAGATAACACAGCAACTTAAATTCAAGATCTGTTTGACATTTATCAATTGAAGTAGTTACAAATCGTAGTGCTTATCACTTACTTTGGTTTTAATTTTAACTTCATAAGCTTCATCTTTGAAAATAATTACTCATAAACGTAGGCGTGTTTAATAGTTAACATAAATTATGCACAATTGAGAAGGATTCATGTCAACTAATAGCTATTTCCGACTAAATAATCCTAGCGAAGAAACTAGATACATTTTTTATTTGTAGGAAATCAAATTACAGAACTTGGCCCTTCATTGGCAGACAACTCTTGAGACAACCAGTTAGCTTCTAGTAATTTCAACTATTTGCAGCATTATTGGTTGTTTCTCCATAGAATTGCAACACACAAAAACAAGAAATGATAAACACACCAAAATTTTTTGCCTAATTTACGTAATATTAGTTGTGCAGCAGAAATAAGTATATGATGGTATATTCCTTGACTTAGAAAATTTGTAGACCTGGTATAAAAGAAGATTTGAATCTAAAATTTTGAGACAATCGGGTTATTTTACTTGTGTGCTTCATATTTTATTTAATTTACTTATTATTTTTTTTTGTAAACAGTTTATTTACACTCATGCACATAAATTAAGGATAATTCAGAATCACACAGAAATTGAACTCTAAAATAAAAATTTCACCTGTAGAATTATCACACACATCTTGAAGAAGAATATGCAAATTACAGGAAACCACCAGATGGAGCGGATAGTACATCACAATGACGAGAGTGTAAGAGAGAGGTATATGAGGAATGGTGGCAAACAAGTAAAATTGTTCACAAGCGCTTTAAAAGCCTTTCAGTGCAATAACGACCTAGTTATGGCGCAAAGGAAGCATTTTGGTGATTTATTACGTGGTAGAATTATTGGACAACTGGAATGTGGACGTACCCACCTGGAAGTATCCGAGGAACTTGTAATCACCCAAAGTATCATCTCCAGCCTTTGGCAATTATTCTAAGATGATGGTAATGCGAGTAGATGTTACAGCACAGATCGCCCCGAGTTACAACGCCGAATGAGGACCGGTATTTGGCAGTTACTGCCAAAAGAAACAGACGGAGCACAGCATCAGACCTGTCTCGTCAGCTCTCTTTAGCTACCGGTACGACATTTTCAAGGCAGACAGTGTACAGACGCTTAGGACACATTGGTCTATATGCTCGTAGGCCTGTCAGATGTGTTCCACTTACCGCAACTCACTGTCGCCTGCGATTAACCTGGAGTAGAGAGCATGCATTGTAGAGACCACAACAGTGGTCTTGTAGGATGTTTTCCGGCGAGTCCAGGTTTAGTTTGCAGTCTGATTCTCGCCGGACCTTAATATGGAGAGCGCCAGGTACTCATTACCACCAAGAGAACACTATTGAACGACACCATTACGGTGGTGCAGAATGGCTCGTTTGAGGAGGAATTATTCTTTGTTCCAGAACTGACCTGCATGTTCAGAGTGTAACGATGACAAGTCACATTTATCGGGATGTCATTCTGGAACAACATGTACGTTTGTTTCGGGGCGCCATGGGTGCTGAATATCTATTTATGGATGACAACGCCCGTCCTCACCATGCAAACATTGTAGACGAATGCCTTCAACAGGAGGATATCACCCGTATGGATTGGCCAGCACACTCACCGGACTTGAATCCAATAGAGCATGTGTGGGATATGCTTGGTCGACGAATTGCAGCCGTCAACCCCCTCCCACCTGTCTACCGAAAGTTCGGAGGGCATTGCTTGATGAGTGGTGTAATATTCCCCAATATCAGATTGATAATTTGATACTCAGCATGCTTAGGCGTTGTAAGGCCTGTATTGCATCATTCGGGAGACATACTTAGTATTAACCATCATACTAACCATGTTATACTGTTTTTTGTAAATAGATTCTTTTTTGAAATTTTCTCCAGGGAGTAAAAATCGCAATTTTTATTAATTATGTCAAAGATATAGCATCTTTTTTGCTCTTTACCTTTTGTTTAATAAATAGACTTTAAAAATAAGTCATATTTGTTTTGCTTCTGTCTCTTTCTTTGCCGAACTTCATTATCCTTAATTAATGGACATGAGTGTATTACATTTCCTTTTATCCCTAGAGCATCAAAATTTTTAAATTAGCATTTTCACACACTTCAAACCTTTTTCAGTAAACTTTCCTATTTCATGATTTCACCTAGTTATAGTCTGGTTGGACAAACTGATTTTTGAAAATAACAAATAACAACAGCTGAAATTTTCTGAATCCCTTACTGATAAAGAAGCTGAGTAAAAAAGTTTTTATAACTATGCAGTTTGTTAAAATTACAGTAACATTATTAGTGACATTCTCAATACAATTTCTTTAAGCGTATCAATAAGCCTGCCCTAAATTATACATGCACACATGTATATCCTTACTTTGTGTAGCATAATTTCACACAATAGACTTCCTAACTAACAGGGATAGCAGACAAATAGCCTACTTGTTTAAATCAGCATTATTTAAAAATAAATGATTTAACCACCTCAATTTTTTGGTTTGGAACATGCCGAACATTTTTATTTTTTTTTACAAAATCAGAAATTAAGCCAATTTAACAATAAATAATCTTTAATTTAATTGAAATGCAAATTAATATTTCAGACACACATTAAATCTAAGGAAGTCTATAATACTTTACAAAAAAAAAAAAAAAATTAATGAGACTGAAAAATGTATGGAAAAATAAAACATACCTCTGTTCAATGTTTCTATATTAAGTAGCAAAATTCTTACAAACATGAAATTTTTCTTTTAGTTTTTGAAAACCTAATACACAATTATTTCAGCACTCTTTTATTACACATCTTTTAAAACATTAAACTATAATTTAGGAAATAAATAAGATTTTAATCAAATTTTAATGATCCATAATGATAATTATTTAAACTAACCTGTTTCAAATTACACATATATATCCTAACTTTGTGTAACATAATTGTAAGGAACCGCTGCCTGCACCTGGCAACAGGTCGAACGAGAGACGAGATAGAGAAAAGGATCTGGCAACGAGGGAGGAGAAAAAAGGACGGAACGGGGAGAAGAGAGAGGGTGACGAAAAAAAGCCGGGGTGGTGAAAAGTAGACACGGCTGAACGATGTATCGTAATCCTGTAACATCTGAATATATTCTTGATTTTAAGAAATGTCCCATAGAAGGTATGGAATAAACAGTGGGACCAAATCCTGTCTGCAATTATTTTCTTGTCACAATTCGAACACGGTCGGAAAAGATCCCACAAGTTTACACTGGTGTCAGAAGTGCGGTGCAATGGAGCAGAAGTTAAAGGAATAAAATATTTCAAATTGATCGGTGTTCGTACTACATAATTGTGAACAAGGTTCTAGTGGACATTCAGTTTGAAAGAAAAATTTTAACAAGGAAATAGAACCCTGCAGTGTATCTTCAAGTTGATGACCACGTGCATCCTGGGAATTCTCTTGCAGCAGTTTCAAGTGAAAAATCATGATCTTCATACAGAAATTTGCTATCACCTGCCGAGTTGGGCTATGGAATAAACAGATGCCGTATTTTTCTTCAGTTTCTGATAAATGGAGTCGTGATCTGAAAAGTGTTAGATACAGAAGCAGCGTTCATGTCGAGGTAAGTGGCTATTGTTCCCCTAAGTTAAAATATTGTGTGAATATTTAAAAGAGTAATGGGATGCAGTCATATTTAATTTGTTTTTTTAAAAATAAAATAGAAAAAGCAGATATATCTGAAAAAAAGAAAATTTCATTGGTTTATTGCAATATTCTATGTTGTTGGATTATTGTGTAGATGAAATAAGAAAATTGTGTACTTATTTTACCTGGAAATGATAGGGTATCATTTTAAATGTTGTAAAATATGGTATTTAGAGATCTAGTGTTAAACTATAATTTCTTTTTTTATCATCATTCTTTACTGTTTTGAAATTGTCTCAAAAATTAAAATCTGGGTATAGAAAGTGTTTTGCATATAACAATTCAGTTTGCAGAATTTAAAAAAAAAGAATTAGATTAATTTATCTTGAAATAATGGTTGCGAAAAATGTATGTTTGAGTGGGTAAAAAAATATCCATTAAAAAAAATGTATATGTATTTCAAGTAGACTTCCTGTTAAAAGGTTGTAAATAAGAGATTTTGTAGGTTATTTATGACTCAGAATGTGGCATGTTTTTTTTAATATTAAATGATTGTTTTTCATTTTAAGCAAAAGTTTTGCAATTTGTCAGTTAGTTGATAGTTTAATGCAATCTGAGGTTATTTCCTTTGCTCGTAATTTAGGATGTATATGTATATTGGTTTTTTGTTTCCTGCATAAGATTCTTTTAATTAAAAAAAAAGAAACTAAGAGTAGATTTATGATTTGAGAAATAATTCTATGGTAATGTAGCTAAAGTATGTTGTTAATTGTGTTTTTTTTAATTTTGAAAACGGTTTTGATTAGTAACAAATAACTGTGTCTCATATAAGTTTTATTGTAAACATATTTCGTATTGTGTTTCTGGAATTTGAGTACTCTTAGAAAAAACGAGTAGAATTTTTTCTTGCTTGTTAAATATATAGTACTAGGTCATTTAAGTGTTTGTAGTTAAATTTGTCAGAAGGTAATTTGGCATTAGGTTAAGCTTGATTAAAAATGGCATTTCTCATTAGAAGTAAGAAAATTGACTTAATTCAATTAGCGCGGGACTTAGATGAATCACCTGAGCCGTCTATGTCTAAAATTGTTTTAAGGAATTTAATAATCTCTAGTAAATATTACAAGGAGGAAGAGGCAAAAGAGTTATTGGAAGTTATTGCAGCCGAAAGGTTAGAGACAGAACAGCAGCAAAAACTAGAACAACAAGAACAATTATCAATTGAAAAATTATGCTTGGAAATGGAATTATCTAGGATCGCTAATCAGAGTGCTACTCAAAATAATGGTCAAACCTCACGTGTAAAATCTTTAGATGAAATAGTTAAAATGGTTAGGCTCTTAACTGTAAAGGTACCCAATAAATCAGATGGGTGGGAATATTTCTTTTCTAGTCTTGAAAAGGCTTTCGCTAGTGAAATGGTTAGCGACGAGTTAAAACCGAAGGTTTTGTTATGCATGTTAGGAGACAAAGTGTCAAACTTATTAGTTAACCTAGGCGAAGAAGAATTAAAAGATTACGAATCTTTAAAACAGGTTGTGCTCAAGGAGTATGAACCCTCACCAAAAATATGTTTAGAAAATTTTAGAAAGGCCAAACGTAACTCTGACGAAACTTTCTCTCAGTTCGCGTCCCGTTTAACATCGATGTGGTTATACTACTGTAAGTTAAGAGGTGCGAATGATTTTGAGTCAGTTAATCAACTGATCGTAGCAGATAAAATGTTTGAAATGTTGGATTCTGAGACGGCGACCCATATTGGTGTGCTCCAAGGGGAAGAATGGTACAAACCCAGGGACTTGGGCAAACAATGTGATATATTTTACGCTTCCAAAGGAAATCCTATGATGAACCTGCGAGAGCTAAATGGATTGATAGTGAAAAGAGAAGTTTTAATGGTAGTTGGGGTAAACAGCCATTTGGGAAGAAAAAGTCAGATAATTTTTTCTTCTAGGAAAACTTTGATAAAGGTCAAGTAACTGAAATTAAAAAATTCGCTTGTTTCACCTGCGGATCAGATAAACATTTTGAGCGGGATTGTCCGAAAAACAAAGAGGTAGATAATAAAAGACTTAATGAGAATAAGGTGTCAACAGAAGGGACGGAATTGGTAGATGGGACGGTAGCTACTAGAGTTGATGTGCTAGGTAAAGTCATTCCTAGACGGGCTATTGAAGACAAATTAAGTAAATTAGTGAAAACATCTATCAGTGTTGATGGGAAGTTAGTCCATGCGTTATTGGATTCTGGTACGGAAATTACTGTTATCAAGAAAGACTTAGTTCCTGGAATATCGGTTGAAGGAGCTTACACGATTTATTTGAAAGGTATTTTCGGTCCAGCGGTTAAATGTCCTTTAGTATATGTTTCAATTGGTCTTGCTACCGGTGGCCAGGTTAATGTGGTGCACCAGCAAGTGTTATGTGCTTTGGCAGAAGTTTTGGTAGAAGACGTGTTGCTTCCACCAGAGGTTTTGGATATGTTGGGAGGAGCCCAGAGTGAAGAGAATTCACTGGCTCAAAGCTCTCGGCACCTGAGGGTTGACTCAGGAAATGTAGATGAAACCGAGGTTTCATCGGGTATTCTGCCAGAGAAAGCACAGGAGCACATTGAGGATTCTCAAAGGAATATTACTTCATGTCGGAATGAAGTGGAAACATTGGGTACTAAGGATGAGGAGGTGACCGCTGAGATGGATAAAGGAATCATGGTGGCTGATAGTTTTCGTTCCGAACAGGAGTGTTGTGCCGAGTTAAAATTGGTTTGGAAGTATGCTAAGGAAGGCAAAGGAAACTACTATGAAGTAGATGGATATCTATTTCGTAGGGATAAAATACTCGGGGAGAGTATTGGGCAGCTGGTAATTCCGAAGTGCAGAAGAACTGAGGTGTTGAAACTAGCGCATACTTCCGTGTTCAGTAGTCACATGGGTCCCAAGAAGACGCTTGAACGAATAAAGTATTCTTTCTTTTGGGAAGGTCTGAGGGCCGATGTGAAGAAATTTTGTGAGTCATGTAAAGAATGTCAGCTCACTCGATCGGTTAGGATTAAAGACCGATCATCCAGTACACCTGTGGCAAGGCCTGAATTGCCATTTGAGGTGGGGAATATGGATCTGATAGGTCCAATTGATCCGCCAAGCTTAAAGGGACATAAATATATTTTACGTCTGGTTGATCAGCACACTATGTGGGGCGAGGCTGTGCCGTTGACTAGTCTCAGTGCGAAGGTAACCTGTGAAGCTTGGTTAAACATATTTTCGAGAACCGAGATTTATCTTTTGTCGAAAAGGGAAGGTTTTGTAGAAAAGAATAGCGCAGCATCGTGGGTCACGGTACTGGATTTGTGGAAGTGGTATTTTTGTCGTTCTCTCACGAAGAATTATGCCGCATGCTTTATGTCGTTTGGAATTTGCATGACTAAAAAAAGTGAGGTTTAAGATTGAATACACTTCTTATGGATGTAATTTAACGGCTCAGGTTTTAAGAATGTTAGAGCAGTTTGTTGTATCTCGAATAGTCGACATAGACATTCTGATGCAGATTTGGAAAAATCGTGTAAAACAAATTAACTTTGTATTAGAATGGGTGAGATGGGTTGGGCCGAAATCATACCGCCAAAGGCAAATTAGAGCCGTAGGAAAGTTTTTACTGTGGACTTAATATGGATTTAGTGAACTCATTGAGCATTCACATTCATGAGTTAATGAAATAAACATTGTCTAGATTAAGATAAAAACTAATTATATATTTAGTATTGTTTTATTTTGTATAATGTGTTTTTTTATGTATCTGTTTGCAATCCCATTACAGTTTAAATCTTTCTGGGAACATAGTCACTTATTTCAATTGGGTGAACTATTAATATTATTTCATGTGTTTGTATTAAGGAACTTTCACTAGAACAATCATCAAGACTTTTGACTGTTGAAATTATTGTGTTCTGTTCGTGGATTTTCTGTTTCACGGTTTGTGAATTTTCTGTTCCTGATGTCTGAAATGGTAAAATCAGCCACAAGGGGCAAATTTTACTCTTAGGTGGGGCGTGTAAGGAACCGCTGCCTGCACCTGGCAACAGGTCGAACGAGAGACGAGATAGAGAAAAGGATCTGGCAACGAGGGAGGAGAAAAAGGTCGGAACGGGGAGAAGAGAGAGGGTGACGAAAAAAAGCCGGGGTGGTGAAAAGTAGACACGGCTGAACGATGTATCGTAATCCTGTAACATCTGAATATATTCTTGATTTTAAGAAATGTCCCATAGAAGGTATGGAATAAACAGTGGGACCAAATCCTGTCTGCAATTATTTTCTTGTCACAATTCGAACACGGTCGGAAAAGAACTCACGAGTTTACAATAATTTCACACAATAGGCTTCCTATCTAACAGGGATAGCAGACAAATAGCCTACTTGTTTAAGTCAGCATTATTTAAAAATAAATGATTTAACCAACTCAATTTTTTGTGGTTTGGAACACGCCGAACATTTTTTTCTTTTTTACAAAATCAGAAATTAAAAAAAGCCAATTTAACAATAAAGAATCTTTAATTTAATTGAAATTCAAATTAATATTTCAGACACACATTAAATCTAAGGAAGTCTCCAATACTTTACAAAAAAAAAATTAATGAGACTGAAAAATGCATGGAAGCTGTAGATGAAGATACTTTGAAATAAAAGCATTAAAAATTAATAATTTTGGAAAAATAAAAACGAGTTTGCTTATTTCATAATGAAACTCAATGAAAGATTTTTTAAAGCACAATTACCATAAATATTAGAGATAAATTTGTATTAATCTACATATATATTACAAATGCAAAAGTTTGTGAGGATGTTTGGCCGTCTTTCACACAAAAACAACTGAATGGATTTTAATGAAACTTTACAGTAATATAGCTTACACATCAGAATAACACATAGGCTATAATTTATAAAGATATTGTGTGAAGTGTCCAAAATATAACGATATTTGTCAAGTAAGAAAAAATTCTGCCATATGCAAGTAATTCTGGCGTGCGCTGCAACGAAGCTCACCACAGCATATATCTATCTTTTGTTTCGGCTACACAAGGCACTCGCTTATAGTTAATTTCTGTGAACAGCATAAACCCTAATTTTATTTTATATTTCAGAACAAAACTAAGTTTTGAAGGGAGAGGTTGTTATAAATCTCTCTTTATTTGAATGTTTTTTTTTATGATTTTATTATGCACATTTGGTAGTAAGAAATTGAACTTTTTTCAAAATAAATGCTTTTATCGGTTCTGGTACTTAACGTAAATAAACTTTCTCCTTCACACTACGTCATTTGGACAAATTTTCAAAATTTGTTTGTGGTTAGTAGTTAATTATAATGCTATAATTTTAATTGAATAAGCAGATATTGCATTTTTAAGCATAAAAATAATTATAACTACTGTACTGAATTTTATGGAGTGAGTGAATATTAACGTCGTACTGTTCAGCTACACGAGTGCTTTTGGCAACGTGGACAATGCCTGAGCTGGCACCCCCTTCTCCTAACTACCACACCACACCAACTTAGAAGGAATATTCTACCAATACTTAGCAGGAATATTCTTTGAAATCCACTCTTCCAAGATATATGGCAGCACGGGTTCTATGATGAGTATTTTAGCGGGGAAGGGAAATAGTTTTGTAGCAGATATTGCGTTTTCAGCGGATTGCAAAGATTATTATTTTTGTCCCGAAAAAATAGTTTATGTCAAAATTTAAGTGTCTTATATTTTTGTATGTTAATGAAGACCTTAGAAAACGATTTGACTAATCATTTTAAGTGAACGGTATAAATAATTAATTTTACAGTGGAATATTTTTAATCAATTTATTACTCTAACGGATTAAATCTCCCAAAGTGGAGTATTTTGTTAATATATATCCCTGAATTTTCAATGTAGTGATAAAAAAAATTGTATGAAAAAAACTGCAGTAAATCATAATGCGGTGGATAAAGTATTAACGTGCATCACTCCCCTACAAAGCGGGTCTTACAAAGCTCGAGCTATGAAAGTAGCTAGAAATTTGCCAACTTTGACTCTATCATTAACATTTTGCTTTGTTTTTCATTGAATTGCCATTACAATTTAAGAATTGGCGTTGCTTGCAAATATTACAATTTTAACATAAAATAATTAAAACAGAAAGTAATATTAATGTATTACACTTTCAGATATAAATTATTTACACTATTTTAAGCGTTCATTACACAAAACTTTTAACAATGTGTTACTTTTGCTGAGCAGAGATCAACTTAGGGAGGTATTTTCAAAAATCGACCCTCAAGAGTATTACGAGGAGTTATAAATAAAAAAAATCCTTTTTATCAGCTATTAGATCTACATACTTAAAATTTAACAAAGGTGTATTTTTTCTTTTTTTGTTTAGCTGAGATATGCAAAAAGCTTTTTTTGTTTAGTTTGAAATTCACATAAAATTAACTCATTAAAAACTTCGTTATCCTTCAATCTGTGTTTAATTTTTCAGTTCACCCGTGTGAAGAATGGGTATACCAGCTAGTATAGATATAGTTGTGTGTGTGGAAAAAATAATTTGAATGCATCTCTTCTAGTAGTTAAGAAACATAATAGCTCAAATGGTTACTTGCACAGCCTGTTTCTTTTTTAATGCTTAATATCTCTATTCTTCGGTAAAACCAAAAATGTGCTATTAAAAAATTATGCAAAATAAAAATGCGATTTTTGACAAAAATTGATTGAACTAATGTATTAGAATACTTTGAAATGAGATTTAAACTAGTTTTTGTGATCATAACTTTTTCTGTTATACATGAGCTAAATAAATACACCATTACCAAATAAATAAAATAATTAGACATTGCTTTATGTCCTAATCAATAATAATGTGAATACTGCATTTATTCTAAAAAGAAAATTTAAAATAAATACTGAATGCATTGCAAATGTAAGTGGAAGATGATAAAATAAAAATAAGTTGTGAATTAAAATAAAACAAATTGTTACAGAAAATCACTTCAAGATTTTGAAACCAATTTCATTTGATTTAATATATGCTAAGTATTAGAATCCCTATTACCTGTGCTGCAAATGTTCGAAGGTCCTTTTCACGCACAAAAACAAATGGTCTGATTATTCGAAGAGATGAAGATCTAATAAACAAAACAGTATACATTAAAAATTGTTTTAACTTACAAAAATCAAAGGCATAGATTTTCAATCCATTTAAATAGACAATTAAATGTTCAAAATGCAAAAAAAAACACTAATAATGTATTTTAGGTCATTTATTCCATAAAGATCTTCAAAAACAAGAAAGAAAAACATAAGCAAGTTCTAAATCAACCTCAATAATATACCCTTAAATATTCTAAAAATATTGATTGGGCAAACAAATTTTGTATTATTTCTTAAATACTATTAAAACACACCTTAAAAGATAATTAAGACCTTACATAATTTCATTACGAGTATCGGCTTAAGAACATTTTGAAAAAAATTAACATCATGAAACATTTTTGCTTTCAAATAATTTGTATATTCAACTTTTTTTTTCAACTGATTCAACTCACTAGAAAAGTTTACATATAGCATAACGAGGAAGTCAATAAGGTATTTGTCCCCTTCTGACCTGACTTGGATTTGATCTGATGGTTAAAAATGTCTGATAACTGTCAATTGTAAATATTTTCCTAGAGTGTAATAATGCTTTACCGATGGATTCCCAGAACATGTCAAAGTTGGAAAGCGGACATACTATCGGAGTAATGAAGGCTTGATCCCTTGATGCTGTAATTCAAGAATTACAGTTGAAATAATTAGACAATTTGATACTGCTAGAAAGAGTGGGCGAATGAAAGATTTTAACTTTAGAATCTAGGGACAGAACAGAATGGGAAGATCAAAATGTTAGATCAGTTGTAACTGCACCAGATTTTTGTAATAAATTATCAGACCATTAAATTCTTTGACAAACATCAGAGATAGCAAAATCGACGATAATTTACCATTATACAACCTGCCTTTCCAACCTGTGCAATATCAACACCAATTACATCAATCAGCTTGAAACTGCCCTGACTGGTAATAAACTGTTTTTAGTAAAGCATTAAGTTTCCAAATGTATCTTGATAATCATGAAAGCATGTCTGGAAATGTGAAGAGTAGCGTAAGGATCTTGCCCATTACACAGTATGACATACAGACCCAAAAAATTTCATGTTAAGATCTCAGATACCATTTTCTTTGACAGTCGGAAAACTTTGTCGGTCAATTTTGGCAAAATTACAGCATAGTCTGTGTAATAGACAAGCCTGTGTGTAATTACCTGTGTTGTAGCTCTTTTTTCCACCTCCTAACTATAATTTTCAATATATTGCCCAACCTCATACATAAACCGCCATGATATTGTCTTCAAGTTTTTCAATCACTTGACTAGTTAGACCTTAGTTCCAAGATTAATAAAGCACACTTCGGAACTGATGGGATGGTGCCTGAAAACATTCCAGAATTTTGCCGATTTCAGTAGACAGTTGGAAGAAAATTTGACAAGAAATCCTGCAAGATATGATGATATGATCTGAGAATTTTATCAAACAGTGACACCCCTAGTGGCTGTATCCAGGCCAGAGGTGGTCAACAGCTTACTTAATTGCCCAATTAGTAACAACTGAACACTGGAATAAATTATCCAATTGTTCTGAATGTGTAATCATATTTTTTATGCATGTTTATTCCCTTCAACCAGCTTTACCCTAATTGGATTCTTATATGGGGCATCAATTTTTGTCTTAGAAGTGTATTTCACTTTACCTTATTTATATGGGGCATCAATTTTTGTCTTAGAAGTGTATTTCACTTTACCTTATTCTATCCTTTCATGAATTTTCATCTCACAGATTAATGCTTTAATTGTTTTGAACTGTTTACATTGATAACTTAATAAAACAAAAACACATTTTAAATTATTATAGATTTTCAATCTTACAACTTATACCCTTTAATTTTGTCTTCAGAGCCTTTTATTAATTGAATAAGCTAAAAATGCCTCCTGATAAATGCCTCAAACCATCATATTTTCTAATAAACTAGATGTTTAGTTCAGTTCAAGTCTCAACAACAACAACAAAAAAAACCTTTTAAGCCTACTGTCATATCCACTTTGAATAAACCAAAACATTTTTTAAAAAATAAGATAAAATAGTTGATGAAACTTTAGAGAAAGAAAGTAGATAAATTAAGACAAACGCATAAATCCTATTTATGCCTCAAAAATTGAAGAAAGAATTAACAAAAAAATCTCCTTTTCACTTTTAAACTCATCAAAATGTGAATTCTCAACGAAACTAAATGCGATTTTGAAAAGCTATGTTGTTTTGTAGGTGAGTGGGAGTTGCATATACGCAGACCTTTTTGAAATGAAAACCACTGAAATACCTCAAATGTTTAATATATAGGAGATAGTTCAAAACTACTTCACAGTGAAACAATTTGTACTTTGATCAATACACATATAATTTCATATACTCGAAAATAAAAATTCAAGAAATTGTTCTTAAACAATGTTAGTTAATATAATTCTACATAAATTAATTTCTAAGATGAAAATTTAGTCATCATAAAATCAAAACATTCCAAACTTTCATTAAAAGTATTTAAAAGAATCTTCTAACTTACTTATCAGTATAATGTGCTTTCATTGTTCGTAAGCGCCCATTATGAAAAACTGACATCAGAAAGCTAAATAAATAAATGTTTTGTTAAAATATATATGGGGGCAAATTTGACCATTTAGAAATTTCATTTTATATGATCAAAACAAGAAATCTTAAAACAGTGTTATTTGTAATATATAATTCTCCAAAATAATGAAATTTATATCTAAATTTAAAACTAAGTTCTAAAATGAAGGGTTATATAAAGGAAAACATGATTAAATACATATAATCACATTTCTTAAAACAAGTCAGTGTGCATGAGGGTCGGATATAAGAGTTCCAAGTATTTTTCTTTTTAAATGATACATAAGGACATTAGGGTATCTACAAAAATCGTAACATATAATAATAGTAAATGTAAGATGGAACTGAAGGTACTTTAATTATTCCTTATAGTGAATATTTAGATTTAACATTAAAAAAAATACTTAAGTGATCAAATTTTAGTAAAGATGGAAACTCAGTAGTAAAAGACAAAATTAAGTAAGTTGTTTAGTTCCTCACATTTTGGATCATGAAATTTACAACAACGAATATAACGAGACTTGAAGTAAAAAAAATTGTTAATGTACAATTTCCCATTAGTAAAATTAAATGCAAAACAATGCTTTTACTTCCAAGAGCATGGCACATGATAAAACATAATTCACACCGAATATACCCCTTTATTTACTAATATATTTAACACACACATATCCAGAGTGCATTGAATGTCTCATGAAGAAATTAATATTTCAATGTTAATTGGAATTAATACAAAGGCAGAAATAATTTTATTTAATAGAAGTTTTTAGGTAATATTTAGAGATTAATAGAGTTGAATAATTTTTTGGATATCTCTGACCATTAAGAGATCCAGCATATATAGTCAAACATTAAAAAAATAATCTTGTGTTTAAAAAAATTCGAATGAGACTAGTATCGATAGTTAAATATCTCAAATTACCAGACATTGTCTCAGGGAATTAAATTTTTTTAAAAGGAAAAGTGCACGAAAATTTAAATGTGTAAAAAGGGAAAAATTATTTATTCACAAAATGATATAGTATTTGTTTCATTGCAAAAATAAAGAAGTTACTGCTATATGTCATTAAATTTATCATACAAAAGATATATCACAGAACAAAACTTATTTAGAAAAATAATTGGAATTAAAAATATTTCAGTAGTATGCACAAGTTATTCAATACAATACAAAAAAAACCAATCAACTTCTGTGCTTCAAAAAATGCTATACACTTTTAAAAAGTTTATCCTAGTTGTATTTAAATAAACAATTGAAAGAGCTGGATATGACTAGCAAAACCCAAATGGTAGATAACTTTGAATGTAACTGAATACAAAAATACCTTTTATATCCCATTTCTTTCAACTTCAAAAAGACGGGCTTTGTCTAATCAACTTCTTTTCTAGTTGATTTTTTTTTATCTTGCAGCTCCAAAACAATTATTCAATTAATACAATTCGGATGGGTAAACAGTTTTTTGGTCATCACATAAGCAAAAATGCAGATGAACAGAGCCCTCTCTACAAGGAAAATCTCACAAAAAATCTTACTCAGTGGGTGAGAACTAATTTAAATGGTTTACATATATCACATTTCACCTGAAGACTGAGATATTTTTTTATATGTATTATCTCCATCAGAGTAATTCAAATTCACAATCTTCCCCTCCCTTTCCAGTCAGTTACATCATGATATTTTGCTGTAGAAGTTTTCATAACTACATGAGCAAAGGGATGATTATTGGTCTTATTCGAAATAAATACCACCCCCTCCAATATCATGTTCTCTGTTTACTTTCTATATAAAATTCTGCTCGGGGATAAAATTTTGAAGATCACAGTACTACAAAAAACAATTGGTCAATTCTTTTAATAACACAAGCATAAAAACCATATTCAAGACAATTTTGCTTATATTATAGTTTCATTACAATTTCGTCTAAAATATTAATGAAATGAAAACATACCATAATTCTAAAACTTTAAAAAGAGGAAATTTAAAATAAAAAAAGGGACTATTTCACAGAAAAAAAAAATACAGAATTTTTTTAGTAGAAAATAATTTTTTTTTATTCTTCAAACACTAGGTACATACTTCTAAATAGCAGGAAAATGAGATTTTTAACATCTATAAAAATAAATGTACATGGTTTAATTTAATGCACAAACCTTTCAGCTAAATCATCTAAATGTTGTCCAAGTGCAATAACATTATAGTTTTGTCTGTGAGCACATGCATAAATTCTGCCTCGTTTTAGACGGCTACAGAAGCTACATATTGATGTACACTTGTCCAATTTAGCTGCTTGACTTACAATATCTAAAATGAAAAGGAATAAATAATTCAAAAAACAATGAATTAAAATAATTTTTTCCTTTTAAATATGAAATATCATTTGAGTATCAAAGCATAGCAGCTGGAATTCAAACAAAATTAGTACGGTAAAAAGAATAATACATAAAAAAATAACACACATACATATTCTTAAAGAAAAATATCACATATTAGAATAATGAATTCGAGTCGTTGAATTATGTGTCACTAATGGCACAAATATAAAAATACCTTGTTCTTCATAAAAATACGGGACATTTAAAGCTTTTAAATAAGCTTTAAGAGGACTTGGATCATAAAGTGGGCTCTTGGGATCAACCGTCATAGCTCCAATTTCAAAGCACAGTCCCTTAAAAAAATTAGACATGCTATTTAAAAATAATCAATGATATTAGTTAAAATACTGAAACATAAATCTATAAAGAACAACTACACATAAATGCTTAATTTTTGCATATTTATCATACTTTTTTATGTTTATAGTTATTCATATATTGTAACAAAATTAATCAGCAGAAAGAAAGGGAATTGGGAGAAAATTAATTGGATATATAAATTACAACAAACACCTTCAAAATTAGTTCTCAACACATAGAAATTATCTTACAACTCTTAATCTCATCAATTTCTATACTATTCAAGAAAAAATGCACCATTTTGAAATATAATATACTCTAATAAAAATATGGAAGAGTTATATCGTTATAACACATAACATTTTCAGTGTGAAATATTTCATTTATATATTTTTCAACAGATGAATTGCAGACAAATTATTGAACCTTATGGTTAAAAGTGGCACTTTAAAATTAAAAACTGAACACTTTTATCTTCAGAACCTATGTAATACATATATATACCTGATTTTTTGCATAAAATTGATACTGATGGAGCGTATGCAACAGAGACAAAGAATCCTTTCCTCCTGATACACACACCAACACTTTATCCCCATTTTTGATCATTTCAAACTGACTTACAGCCTGAAAATTAAAATATAGTGAGATTCAAAAATTAATTCAATTATAACTATATGAAACATATATATGAGTGAGAAAAATGATAAATTTGAAAGTCTTATCATAAATTGTTTTCTACATATGAATAACCTTCACCTTTGTATTTGCTTATTTTAATAACTTGTGACGGGGCTTTACGAGAATTTCTACTAATCCTCTTGAGGAATCTTTGGGACAGCAATTGCGTTATTTCACAGTCATCCCTCTCAAGAAGAAACCATGATATGCAGATTAGCTAGTGTATATATAGATGAAGTTTAATAATCGTAGGTTAGAAGGAAAAGGGAGCAGAGTCGCTGAAAGCAGTGCTGATATCGTAAGGATCAGAATTTCGACGCATGACTATAAGACGGACTTTAGCTATTAGAATAAATTAAGGAAATTAGAATTCTTAAGATAACATTGAGTAAAGTTAAGCTATTCGGATTTCGTGTGCTTATTCACATAGGGTTTCAGCTCTCGTTATATCACTCTAAGGTTTCCCTTTATCGTTTACTCTTCTCTCTCTCTCTTCTCTTATCTTGGGATATTATCTTTGGTCATAATAAATTGAATTTATCATGGTTAGTCTGGGTCATCAATCTTTACCTTCCACAGATTTAGGTCGATTAGATGAGGGAGGAAGCTTCCCCAGGGGGGGGGTCATTACAAGCTTACAGAAAATACATTAGTATTGTTCATTTTTAATAGCTAAAGATTTAATACCTAATTTAAAAACAAATGAAAATACAAACATGGTTTACAAAATAAAGGAATAATCTACAACACCAATCCACTATTTGAATATAATAAAAAAACATTTTACAAATTAAATATATCGGGGGAATCAATGTTTTAATAAGAACTGTGCATTTCTATTCATAATGTATTCGCAGCATCGATTATCCATGCTGTCAGACACTGTAACAGGAAGCAAAGCCCATATATTAAGCAAGTCTTGTTCCAGATAATCTCAAGGCATTGTTGGAGAACTTAAAGCAGCTACCTGTTTGTTAAGGACCCAAAGATGTCTTTTTGGATTAAAATCCAGAGATCGAGCGGACAATTTCATTCACCCCAAATACTGATCGAAATATTTATTAGCAAGCCTATCTTCATAAAATTAAGCAAGAGCGAATTCATCCCTACTAGCATATGGTATGGAACATGGAGCAAGTATTTCATTCTGAAATTTCACTGCAGTCATAGAGTTCTTTTGTGGAACACATACTGGTCAATGTGATCACCCAGAAAGATTCCAATCCAAATCATGAATCTACCAGTCTTACGTCAAAGTTAGATTGGTGTGCTTTGTATCAGCGAACGACCTGAATTACTCCAGGAAATAAACTGGAAATCGAATTGTGAAGAGTACAGAAGTCCAATACTGCCTGTGGTCCAGGTAACATACTCTCTTGTACAACAAAAAATGGGCATTTCTGAGTTAAAGAACAAGAGGGACACACACAAATAATATTGCATCGAAACCGTGAAGAGATCTACATAGTAGTAGCAAGTATTGCCAGCCTAGATGTAGCAAAATAATCTGATATAAGCAAAAATCCTGTAGTTACTCTCGCTCCTTAGGGCGGAAGGCGATAAAAAGCGATCTAACACAATGGTTACAACTCCCGCATTGCGAGGGAGGCAGGATTCTAGGGAGTCCAAAGAGCCTGACTGACACCAAGTACGACTTAGGGCACGAAATCCGACCCTGCAGGGGGAGCTGAAAATTCTCCGTTACACCATTGGATTGCAACCTGAGGGTAGATTGGAATGAGTCCTTTTGATGCAGAATTTTTGGATTGAAATTGTTTCCCATCTTTGAATCATATAAAACACATTAAAACCTCAATCAACATTATAGCTAGCAAAATGCCATTTCTATCCATCCATTTGGGAATTTTTTATTGAACTTCGTTGACTAACCCCAGGATAGTTTATCCTAAAAGTTTAGAAAACGGAGTGGCAGTGACAGTAAATAATGTATTCGATAAAATACCCCATGAATTAACTTATAATAAGCTTTATAACGACGACCAGTACTTTCTGGAAGCAAATAAAAAATGTTAAAAATTCGCGCATTACAAAATATAACTGCACATATAGACATATAAATTGTAACCACGATCAAAGCAATTATTATTCACAAAACTACATGGCCGACTAAGATCCTACGGCACTGATCACCGAACCCTAATAGAAGCGCGAAACGACTGCTAACTCATTACTACTGGTCTATCTGGAGAGCATTTAGATAAAACAGTGAAGTATTTATATTTATCTCCAGTTGAGGTTATCATATAGGCTGACAGTTAAGCAGCAGTACAAATAAAATATCAAGTAAAACATTAAAAATTATCAAATGCTCGATATTAACTCAGATCCCCATTTCTTAGCTGGATTAATATTTCGTATCATCCAATTATCCACTATCTTACTAGAACAGGGTAAACATATGTCCTAGACTTGGCCAACAATATCTTAATTTCAATAACTGAAGATCAACATGCATATAACACTGTCCACACAAATTACAAAAGTGGGATATTTGCATTTTCTATCGACAAGTGTAGATTAATAGTGATGAATATAATTTTTGTCACAAGAATTCACACTCATGGACAAAAAAATTAGCGCACCAAGAAGGAGTCGTCAAAAAGAAGAACAAAATTTTACATACATAATGACTATTTTAGTATAAGTAAATAATTAGAAAATCAAAGAAAAAGGATCATTTATTTCAGAGAAAAAGACAAGAGAACGGAGGATTTAATACCCTGTTGAACTCCCTCTAGCGCGAATGCACGATGCGATACGATCGGGCATTGTGGCATACAAGTTCTGAATGATGTCTTGAGACATTTCGTTCCATGTTTGCTGTAGTTCGTTCAAACTTGTGGGATGCCAACTCGCTGTACCAAATAATCCCACATATGCTCGATAGGAGACAATTCTGGGGATCGGGCAGGCCAAGGAAGGGTCGTAACAGTGTGGACACATTCTTGTGACACCCTTGCCATGTAAAACTAAGCATTGTCTTGTTGAAAAATGACTCCTGGGAGCCGTTGCATGAGTGACAACGATGTCATGGACATACCGCTGGGCTGTCATGGTGCCACGGATTAATACTATTAAAGACCGTGTATTGTAGGCAATGGCACCCCATACATTCACACCAGCTGTGGGAGCGGTGTGTCGCTGTAAAGCAAAGGCTGGATTGAGGCATTCACCACGGGGTCTACTACACACACGAACACGATTGTCATCACTGCTGAGATTGAATCTGGATTAGTCGTTAAAGACGACCTAGTTCCATTCAGTTGCAGTCCAGTTTCCTCGTTCACGGCACTACTCCAAACGGAGGCGTTGATGGGTGGGTGTCAAGAGCACACGTAATGGGCGCCGCAATCCCAAATGTCCTTCATCCAGGCGCCTTCATATGGTTCGATAAGACACAGAGGCCCCTAGTGAAAGTGCTACCTGTGCCTGGATGGCAGCCGATGAAGCAGTTAGCTGTAAGCGTGCATTTCTTACGATGTGGCGGTCTTATTGACGACTAGTCTGTCGAGAGAGTCCTGAGCCTGGTCTTCGTATAAATGACATCTCTCGGATCCACTGGTCCCAACATCTCCTCACAACACAATCAGAGTGGCCTAATTGACGAGCTACTCGCCTAGCTGAACACCCAGCTTCCATCATGCCGATGATTCTCCTCAAACTGCGACAGCTGCTCCTATTGTCTTCGAAAATAGCGTAATGGCATGTCTACCTCAGCTCTTTCTTTGTAAACGATTCAGCACACTCAAGCAAGCTTTGGTTACCTGTTTTATACTCCATGGAGAATGACGTTAAACGCCCTCTACCGGCTATACGTAATGCGCAATCACGCTGCATTTCTAATCATTTGCATATCTCCCCGACCTTCATGCCAAGTTTCGTTACGATCCCGCAATTATTTTTTGGTGCGCTAATTTTTTGTCCATGAGTGTATTAAAAAGTCACATATGATCCTTCATATTATATACCACGTTTATTAACTCTTATTTTCATTCCTTTAATGATGATTGCGGAAAAATTTCTTTGAGGTCAGTGTAGATGATGAATTCCGCATTTATAAGTGATACATTTCTAGTTTTTATTCCTTTATATGTTAGAAATAAAATGTGTTAGTAAAATTTTGATTCCATTTTTATTTAAGGGGGTTGGTTCACCCATATGACGGCTTGTTTTTTAAAGCATTTTTAGATATTTTTTTTTAAGACCAGTAAAAAGATAGACTTTCAAGTTTTTTTATCACTTATTTATATGTATTTTAAGAGTACGCATATAAATGTTTAGCCAAAAATATTCAATAGAATGTGAGTTATAGCTCTCTGAGCACACCCGCCTCGAAAAACAATTCCGAGGTGATTGGCTTATCTGAAATAAAAAGAAATTAACGGCGTTTTAATCTGTGAGCTTAAATGCACCGA
Source organism: Trichonephila clavipes (assembly GCA_019973935.1). Classification (NCBI taxonomy): domain Eukaryota; kingdom Metazoa; phylum Arthropoda; class Arachnida; order Araneae; family Nephilidae; genus Trichonephila; species Trichonephila clavipes. The sequence continues at coordinate 27,693 of BMAU01007063.1, read as the reverse complement.
ATGGACAATACTCAAATGAAAATATCAAAAAGTGGTTTTTTTGGTAGACCTCTGAAGAAAAAGTTTTGAATTTCATGGGGTTCTTGTTATGTTATTGTTATAAAAATAGAAATGTTCTGAATTTTGGAATGATTGTAGTCCATTTGGTACGTATATATGTGCTGAGTCTACCCTATAAATTTGAAGTCATTCGATCAAACCGTTCTTGAGATATGATGGAGGAAAGTTTGAAAAACACAGTTTTGAGTAAAACGCGTTTCAAGTGCGATTAAAACTGTGAAAACCTTAACTTAGCACAACGAACAGCTGCTCTTCTAACAACTACTTCTTTATAATGACTTCGAATTTTAAAAAATCCCTTTACCACTGTGTTCTAGACATGTTAAGAAAGCAATTTATGAAAAAAAGGGTTTTTTTTTTAATTTTTTGAACCCATTACATGGATGAACCCCCTTAAATGTACAGGTCCTTAGAAAGGGTTTATTAGACTGTATAGGCAAAGAAAAATACAAATTTATAGTACGAAGGTTCGGGCAAAAGTCATCGCAACTATTTTTTTTCTTGAAGGTACCAGTCCAGTTGGAAAATGTGACATATACAGACGAAAGTTCAGGGTGTTAACTACATGAGTGGACAATGAATAGCAATGAAATATCGCAACACACTAATGTAATCCATGAGCTGTTCAATGACGGCACGCACCAAGTCAGTCCGTACACTGACCGGTCGTCCGGAACGTTGCTCATCACTGGTTGACACACGTCCTTGCTGAAACTTTCCTATCCCCCATTCTACTGTATGGTATGGTAGGGCATTATTTCCAAGGGCTTCCACTAATTCACTGTGACATTCCATCGCATTTCTCTCTCGGAGAACGGCTATTCTGATGTATGCGCGCTGCTCAACAGGGGTTACTTCCATCTCACACGACACTCACCAACTGATTGATTTCACAACCCTTGCTGAGCTACTACCAGCGATCACAGATACATCTGATGTTCTGCATGGGCACAATGTCTGCAGAGCTTCCACACAACACACATACGTTTGTAATCCGTTCACATATTTACAAGAATAAAGACAGTTGCCATGATTTATGCCCCAACCCTTGTATGTATTTTCATATTTGTAATAGATTAATAGTACAGACATGAAAATACATATTACCAATTTCATAATTACATATTATAAATTTCATTTTTTGCACTGTATTTTCTAAAAATATATCAAAATTAAAAAAATAAACTAATCCTGTGAATAAAATAAGTAAAACTTTTCACTGATATTTTACCAACATTAATTTAAAAAAAAAAATGTATATTTTTTTATTATATGCCAAGTTTAAATTATTTTAGTATTCTGAGTTGATTTACTATAAAAGACAAGTATAATAAAGATTAGAGTTCAAAATTTGTTTACCTTTAAAAATGGTTTAAAAATTATTGAAGGAGGAGAATACCATCTACACAACTGTACACTTGACAAAGCACTTTCTGGAAGAATTGAAATATTTTCTTTTTTCAGAGGACATGTCCTTTCACAACAGCCAAATGTGGTTGTTTTACCTACTGGAATAATCCCTTCTACTGAAATAATATTTTCTGACTCGGCAAAATTACAGTTCACATCTTGCATAGGATTCAACATATCTGTATGCAAAAAAGTATTTCCATTAACAAAATCAGAATGAGAATTTTTCAATGAATTCCTCACAGTAAATACCGTCTTTTTCATTCCAGTATTTTCATCAAAGATATATTGTTTAGCTTCACTGGGAAGTAAAAACCATCGGATATCCGACGATTCTGCATCAAAAATTAATTGTTGATCAGGTGTGAATTTTTTTGAAGCCTCCTAAATGAAAAAAGCATTGTTAGAAGTTTTTTAAAAAAGGTACACAGAGGAAAAACATTTGAATTAAAACTACTTTCACCAAAAGTTATACAATAGAATTCAATCACACAAATTTTTTTCAACAAAAAAAAAAAATTGCTTTAAAATTGATATCATAACATGAATTTGTGGACATACATTATGATATACTAATATGTCCAAACTTGTACAATTTCAGGACATGTAAATCTTTAATATTATTTATCTAATTTTACACTCATCCATTTATTTACTTTTTATATTATAAATTGAAGCGAAAAGTTATGCAATTATTTAGCTTATTTTCACATATTAAAAATGCAGCATATCAGCTACATGCCACAAAATTTTATAATATACTGGGATACATCTTTTTTACTTAACTTGAGAATGTTGAGTAGAAAATTTTAATTGCCCATAAATTTTAACCATTTCATATTTTTTAAAATGGTTCCATATTATTCCCAGCTTTTTTATGGACATATATAGCAGGAAATATTTTATCATATTTTTGAAAAACATGAAATAATCTTTCACAGGTCAAAATGCATTGATATTATTTCAAATAAAAATAATTGATAGAAGAGAAAGATAACTTAGTTAAGAAATAAGAAATGAAAACAATCAGTCACTAACCAATAATGAAAATATTCCCAAACATAATAAATTATTGTCCAAATTACATTTACATATTGATATCTAAAAATAAATAAATTCTTACAAGAATCTATGTATTGAGGTTACCAATGACTTTATTAATGTGACTATAATCTATCACCCATAGTTCACTGATTTTTGAAATATGAAAGTATCAGAACATATATGTTTATTTTTCTGTATATATTAAGAATAAAAAACAAGATCCAAAAATGCTCAAAACAGTAATGAAAAGAGTATTTAAACAAAGAAATAATTTCTAAATAAATTTAATAGGATACTTAAAATTTCTTTAAGGTAAAAAAAAGAAGTAAATGACAATGTAAGTAATGTGAAGAAGAAAATCAATAAAAAACTCCAGATTTAACTTTCCTATTAAAACATGATATCATTTAGCATCATATTAATAAAGTTTGAAAACTAATAAAATATATTCCCAGAAAAATATACAGGAAAAAATTCACACATTATCTTGATCTTTTGTTTCAAATAAACCACTTTTTTTTTTGGTTTTTCTTCTCAAAGTAAACATTGTGTTTATAAATTCCCCCAAACCCTGCATCACCCTAATGGTAAATATGTTTAAAGTCTTAGAACTCACAAATTTGACTTATTAAACTATAGGTGACCTTTAAAAATGACTTTGAAATCCCGTCCTCAAATTTTTGCTGAAAGCTTATTTATGGTTAGAAACATTTTGAATTCAGTGAGAGTATTAACTGATAAGGAGTATGAGAAATTTTAATATTTTACAAATGAAAGGTTTATAAATAGAAACTCAACCTCACCCCCCCTTCCTTAGCCTATTTAATTTTGTATCTTAATATAAATATAAGTTTCAAACTTTTGAAAACTATATCATGATTTTTTAATAATAGTTTTCTTAAGTTAAATAAGTTAATTTCTGATTTAAGAAAACAGAAAATTTGCTACTTAGCCTATTTTCAAAGATGTTTACATTGATCGATAGATATTTTCCCCCCAGTTTTAAAAATGTTAAATAACGGGGAAAATATACAGCAAAAAATACACATTATTAAATACAGTTATGAAAAAAAAAAATGTTTACTTTAACATGCCACAATTTTTACATATTTAAAAATGTATACATGTCCTAAAATTCCTTAATTCAAAATTTCAGGAAATTCAATTAAATAGTCCAGGAAATATTCCTAAAAATTCCTGCAATTGCAGCATTAATATGGAGTCATTGATTAATTTTTAAACTTTAATTTATAACCAACTGAACACATTGTATTAAGAAATTGGGGAAAACCATAATGAATCATTAGCCTAAAGTATGGCCTCTTAATAGTTTTCCCCAATGTGTCTCTGGGTTTCATGATCATTTTCCAATAAAATTGGGGTTCACAATGGGAAAATTCTTCATTTTTTTTTAAAAAAAATTAACCAGCTTGGTTTGCATTCACTTATAATTAATGAATCCACCTTAACACCATAATTTAATTCTCTTTGAGTCATTAATAGAGATATCAATTTTATCCAGCTATGATGATTACAAAATTTATTATAATGATGCCCCCTTCTTTTTTTGACTATACAGAAAATGTGTTTTAGTGAATATTTAAAAGTTGGAACAAAATTTATTTCATGTGAAATCAATGGTTTCAGCATTTAAAGACCATTAATTATAAAACCAAAATGTCCAAGTCCTTATTAGTATTGCTATTTTGATTTAGAAGTGGAGGTATTCAGAGCAATTCACACATATACTGCTAAAACAGTTCTATGAACAATGTTTTTCCATGTTAAAAAACCAAAGCAGCACTTGTAAAATAATGTTATCTTGCATTTAATGGACAAAATTGTATGAAATAATAATGAAAAAATGATTTAAATAAAATATCTGGAAATATACGATTCATACCATGGCAGAATTCTGAAAAAGTTTTGTAGCTTCTTCCAGCAACTCCTAAAATTAATAAAATAATAATTATAGTAATAACTCTTTTAATTAACAATTTTAGTTACATCAAAAACCTTTAATTTATGTAAAGACGTATTGTTAAAAGGAGCAGTTTAAAAATAATATTGAAATCTTAAGATAATAAAATAATACACTCCTTGCTATGTTTTTAAAATAGAACACATTTTAACTGCGTAAAAACCATTAAAAAAATCTCACTTCACCAAAATTAAATTAACTTAAGCTGTACTGAAATGCTGTGGGAACATGCAAATTTAAAAATTTAATGTAATTAATTCAATGAGCCACACCTTCACCATATCGAAAAACCATTGATCTAATTATTTCATTATAGCTCTTTTACAACACTGTTGATGTCGCAACATCCCGATTCCTGAACATAATTTCTAATAATCTTAATGAGCAAAGCACCAAGTTATCAATTTTTCTTCTAATTTCAACTTTTCCAATGCAACACTTTCAATTTTCATTTGTCATTCGAGTAGATTAACAGCCCTCATTCCATTCTTCAATTTATGTTCCTCCTGACAAAATTAATTTTCCTGTCATCTAGCTTGTGTTTTAAAAGTTCTTTACTTTAATTTTTAAGAAATAAGTCTTTTTAAGTAAATTTTAAATGAATATTACATTAAGAAGGTTCAGAGTTCTTTTGCAAGCACCGAAACTTCCTGTTATTTCTCCTGTCTTTATTAGCTACTTATTTCTTACATACATTAATAAAATAACACGATTAAAGATAAGAAAAAGCAGTAAAATTTTTGGTTAAAACTTTATTTTGTGAATGCATCAACTTATTTAGTTCCTACTATAACTGAAAATTTGAGCTTTTAGTAACTGCAGAAAAAGAAAAACAGAGGGGAGGCTAAGCACTGTCATCTTCAAACTTTAAGCCAAGTTTCGAATTCGAAACCTAATTGGTGATAAAAGAGAGCCTTACATCTAGACAACCAAAGAATATGTTCTAACACTTTAAATAGGAATTCCTTTTAACTTTTACATCAATGTGACAGGGTTTTAAGTTTAACAGATATTTTTTATTCACTTGTTTTTGAAACTTTAATGATTGACATAAAAAATGAGTCAAGTATTTTATGCATCATCTTCAAAAGTGAAACAATCTCAATGGTTTAGAGTAAAGTCGTTGCTTAGCTGTTAAAATTTTACTTAATCTTTTAGTTGGTTAGTTGTAAATTATGTGTAACAATGTTGATATGAATATCTGCTAAGATTTAATGTTACAGACTGTTTTTTACGCATTAATGTTATAATTATTGTCCTTTTTATAACAATTTTAAAAAGAAATTATTTTTGAATAGGGCATTTTGAATGTTAAGAGGTGGACAGCTTTTTTTTATAAATAATTTTTTAAATTGGAAGTTAATACAGAATAAGTAGCAAACTGTTTAAAATAAATGTGAATATTTTATTCCAGGGACGTTACAAATTTTTGCATAATAGGACCTTTAACCCCAGGGATGGAAGTGTAATATGCAACAAAAAATAGCCATTTACAGAAATAAATATTAATGCTAAATGCAAAATAATTTTATTTAATAGTATGTGAGAACATATGCTTAATGTTTCCTTATGTTTAAAAATTATGGGAGGCAAATGTATATTTTTTTCAAAACAGACATTTAATTAGTTCAGTAATACCAGTACAATGCAGTGCCAGTTTATCCATTGGGCACTTGGGGCGAGCGCCCAGGGGCCCAGATAAACTGGACTAAACCAGATTTTCTGGTTATAAATTTCGATCTGCCGGTGCCAAGGGGGCCTGTAGATGTTCTGCGCTCAGGGCTCGAAATGAGCTTATATCGGCACTGGTACAATGGCCTTTTCATAGTGCTAAATTAACCAGAATTTTAATGTGTGAAACAAGAAAAATAAGCAATGCAAAAACATGCTGTCATCTCTAAATAATATTACAACAAATCCTTCCTTTCAAACACAATTTTTTAAAACATACTTTCACAAAAGTAGCAATGGCTCATTGCCAAGAAAATACACCGTGGATTGTTTAACATATTAACAGAACTAGCATCAATGAACTTATTTCATGTACATAATCTTACAACTCAAAAGATGCTTCTATGAATAACTCCCACTAAACATAAAAGGAATGTAAAACAGATAAAAACGAAAATGATAGCTAACAAGAAAGTTTTGCAGAAGGAAACTAATACACATAAACTAAGGCACATAATTTTCGAAGCAATAACTATTGATATCAATAAATAATGTATAATGAAGCTTCATTACATATATATCTTTTTTTTTTAGATTTTGCAGCAATTTTATAACAGAGTTTGAAGTTATGTTAAACTGCCTCAGAAATAAATTTCAAACAAATTTCACAAGAAAATAAGTGCGACAAACACTCAATTATCAGAGTAGAATTTTTTAGAAAATTCCTGCATTTTTTTCCAGTAATTTATTGCTGAAATTTGCAGTTCAAGGTTTTTTGACAAGGGTAATAACAATGAACTTGCATTCTGGAATAACTTATCAGTGTTGGATGTTACTAAGTAATCAATAACAAAATTTGTGGAAGAAAACATTACAGGAAAGTCATAATACAGCACAAATAGTGAATATTTTGCAAGATACAAATGGATGTGAAAATGTTGCTAAGGAAGCAGTGCATCCAGCAATTTCGCCTAACATGAAATACTGTATGATGATGACATTAAACACTGGGGTAACAGGACTAAGTAAATCTGTAAAGATGACCTCACACCAGAGTAATGTTAAGTCAGAATTACTAACACACGTCGGAGTTCTTGTGTACTTAGAATACTAAAGTGAAACCTTGCAGAAAAATTCATTCTGAGAAATCTAGACATCAGCATTTGGCAAAAGGTTACTGAAGAGAAGAAGTAAAAGAGTTCATTTTCTTATGTCAAATATTAATACATAAAGTAGGCACAATTTTTTTAAAAAAATATTTCCTTTACTGTTTCAATTAGTTACAAAGGTTTAATTGGAATTTCTCACTTATTCTGAATAATTTAGTCTTCAGTACCTGTAGTTTTAAAGATAATTTAAATTATAATTACAAATGAAATTATATACATGTTTGTGCTTCTATTTTAAAATATATGTCCTTTTTTAAAACTATTAGTTGAATTACATCCTATAATTGAGAAAAGCAATCACTTTATAATACAAACCACACAGTATTTTAGTTTACAATTTTGACATGAAATGATAGTTCTAGAAATGAAACTTCAATCATTAGAAAAAATAGCACAACTGGAATTGATAAAATCTTAACTTTTACCGGCTACGATAAATTATTGGATTTTATGTTACATTTTTAGCTTCTGGTGATAATGTAGTGGTTCGAAAAATAAATGAGACATGAATGTTAACTAAAATGAAAATATTCAAGGAAATTATTTGCAAAGATTATAAATATGATTTTGTTTCTTTTTGTTTTCTCTTTTCTTCTCTTGTACCCCTTTTACATTTAAAGATATAAAAAAAGAAAACCATTCATAATCTTCATAGTCTACAGCCTAAGCTGTATATATATATATATATATATATATATATATATAAAATTAGATTTAAAATTAAATTCCCTATACAACATCTAACTTTTATTTTCCATTACATCTTTAAGTATTAAATTAATCATTCAATTATTTCTCTGAAAAAGATGGCCCAACCCCACAATACTTCTATCCCAGATTGATTGAATATTAACGTCGCACTGTTCAGCTACACGAGGCTTCGACAGATTTAACGTGCATCGCTGCCCTACACGGCGGGGCTTTAATGGTATTGGGCTCGAACTCGTGGCAAGGCAAGCCACGATCCAATACCTATACCACTCGGCTACCGCGGCCGTACTTCTATCCCAGATCATTATATTTTATAGCTATATATGTCAGCATTAACTTTCAAGTACAACTCATAAAGCAAACTCATAATTTACTCATAAAGTAAATTAGAAGTAAAAAACTTCTTTATAAACAAGCTTTTATTTACATGCGCTAAAAAGAATAAAAACTTTTCTTTTAAATCGTTTTTTGCTATCAACTTATAACGTCACTACACGATTTATGACATAAAAGCTTTTCACGAGATTTCAGTACTCATATTTACTTAGTAGGAAAATTTTAAAAATTAAAATCAATCAGATCAAGTTATTTAATTTACTTGTTTACACAGGTAAATCTCATGACAAGATTTTATATCATAAATTGTGTAATGATGTAACGAGCTGATAGCAAAAAGAGTTTTAAAAGGAAAGTTTATTTTATTCTTTCTAGGGCATTTAAATAAAAACTTGTTTCTAAAAAAGTTTTTTTACTTTTAATTTACTTTTAGTTATCGCTGGACAGGTTTCTCAGTCTGTTCATCTCATTCAAAGCAACTTTGTTGCAAGATAGCTTGCTGGTTAATTTTGAACAGTCTAGCTCAGGGGTACTCAATCTTTCTTCCCACCAGGCCACATACATATGATAGATATTTCACTCGGGGCGCAATTAAAAACGAAAAACACAAAAATTTTAGAATCCGTAATTTTAAACCAATTTTTTCAATCTTTGTACAGAATTTGGATTATACTATTCTACAAATAAAAAAAAAGTTTCGTGCGATTATCTTTAAAAATAACGAAGCTATTAAATGTTTAATTAAAATTTTGAATATTTTTTTGAAAAATAGTAAAAAAGGTTTTATTTTTATTAAAAGGCATTTTATTTTTTAAATGACTGATTCTCAAAGAGAAAAGCCTGAACTTTTTTAGTGCAGGATATCAATTCATTAACACGAAAAAAAATTCATACGGAAAGAAATCATTTTCATGAAAACGCATCGATTTTGACTCATTTCAGAAAAAATCGTAAAAAATAGAAAATATTAAAAAAAAAATTATACCGTATCGCGGCCAAATAAATGATCTTTCCGATTACGCAATTATTTTTTATCTGAATTTGATAGAAAGAATTGTATAGTTTTTAAAAAAGGTCGAAAAATCGGAACTTCTAAGCTCAATCCGATAAACTGCTCGGAAGAATAAAAGGCCAACAGGGGTAAAACAATTAAGCGTTTTTAGGTTTTTAATTAATATCTTTTTAACTAATTGCAATATCGGAATATAAATGGTCAAAACATGCATTGTCATCCAAACTAAACATGTATAAAAATTTCAGCTCAATCGGTTGAAGACATCAGCTTCAAAATTGAGTTGCAAGATTCCACCCGAATAAATTACATTGCAAGTTAAATAAAAGCTTGTAGGAAGAGATGCTTCACACATCTGGACATAAGTAGTAAAACTCTTAGATTTCACTTGGGCGTCGTTTTCTCCAAGCGACAAAACATGTAGATGGCTCGATGAATAAAAACCATTTTTACAAAACTTGGTTTTAATTTGAAACCTGATAGAATAAAAGCCAGCAGGATTTACCTAAAAACGGATTTTTAATTTTTAACTTAACAGTATTCATAAAATGTAAAAAAAAAAAGTTATAAAACGAAAGCCAAATATGCCAACTATCGTAAGAAATGCTGTAGAAAATTTTACGGAATTCCAAGCGCTCTCTTTGCTGAAGACGCCAGGTTGCCGTGAGTGAAAGGAATGCTCTATGGTAAAAAAAAAGAAGAGAAGTGCTCATACCGTCAGAGAAATAGAATTCTCTTCTTCACCTAACGGAATTTTGAAAAATAAAATTTTAAAAAATGGAAACATAGAAAGAAGACAAAATTAAACAAGAAAATAATAAAGAAGTGAGCAGAACAGATGTAGATGAAGGAAAAACAAAATATGACAATTAAATGATATCCATTTTGAAGATATAGAAACTTTTGAAGCTAAACAACGTTTTGAAGATATCCAAAAGTATAACATGGAAATGCCAATTCAATAATTCCTCACAAATTTTGAAAATAAGTGCGATTCTCTCGATGTAACAGAGAAATAGAAAATCCTCTTTCAAACCAAGTTATTATATGGAGCTGTTAAAACTTACATCAAATTTCATACGATCCCCAAAAGCTTTTACGAACTGGAAAATAATTTGATACGCGAATTGGAAAAACAAGTAAATCCTGCGGAGATACATCTTCAACTATCTAAAACAGAAAAAACACCAAAGAGACTCATATAGAGTACTTCTACAGTATGCAAGAAATCGCGTCCCGAATAAAAATGGAAGAAGCTGAAAAATTCTACATCATAAAGGGATTAAAAGAAAATAGAGCCACAGAGTGCAACTACAAAGTTCCCAAGATATCCAGGAACTGATAGAAAAAATGAAAATTTTGGATATATAAGAAAAACAAAAGTCAACCCCAACTCGTAACGAAGTAATATACCCAAAGTATCCAGTGAAAAGAGAACCTCACCATGCGAACCAACTTGCCCATAGACAACAATACGGAAGATGGAATTGAAGTGATCAATCTCAACACCCGGGTTATTCAAGGTACAATGTATACTGTAACGATTATTATTATGATACCAGATGATGACGTCGGAGATGGAGAGCGGATGGTGTTACTACCTGAGATAGTAGGGGAGAAGGGTTTCCTAGAATCAATTTCCCCTATGTTCCGAGATAGACTTCTCTAGAAAAGGACATGCACGAGGACCGTTTGAGGGTCCCGGCTGGAAGCAGAGAGAAGAAACGTGCCCTGCGTGTAAGATGGCGATTTAGATGTTCTTGTAAATAAAATTATATATTTATATCTCTAGCCTGACTGTGTTTCGTACCCAATACGTCACAGTCTATTTAATGGAGGCATCGACGGAAATAAATAATTACTATAAATGTAATATTTGGCTAGAGATATAATCGATGAATTATGATTGAGTAGGATAGAAAAATCACGCCATCTTAGAAGAGATCAACGTGCCGACCAGGCAACAGAGAAGTCCTGCTTATAGAAAAGGTATATAGACCACCTTGGTCTTGAAAGAAACGCCACCCCGGCAATCGAAAGTATTTAGACCATCCTGGCCATAAAAGAAACGCCGCCCAGGCAACAAATAATTCCTGAAATAAGAAAGATATAAAATCAACCTGGTCTTGGAAGCGCCGCCCGTAAACTAAAAGGCCCCCAGAAATCTTAACTACGTGGATCTACAAAAATATATTTCAGGTACGATTTCCTCTTCTGGCCAAATTAATTAAATCACATCTTGTAGATTTTTTTATTTTGAAATATTATATTTTAAGGAAGCAAATTTTCTATTGAGCATAGATATATATTTTTTAAAATTTGCATGAGTCACATCCTGTGATAGCAAGGAAATTGTTTAGTTAAAAGTATATATATATATATTGGTGAATAGGATAATTATGTAATATTGTGTATTTTATACATTGCAATTCCGATGTGTTTTTTAGAATTGCGTAAGTTACTTGTAGAAAGGTTTCATAAAAATCTATAAGCCTTTCGCAAGAAATAATTCTTTTCTCAAAAAAAAAAAAAATTTAATGAATATTAAATATTTTCTATGAAAAATAGTAAGTTTTTTTAAACTTGGCTTTTGATACTTTGCAATTTATTGTTTTTTATGAAAATTAGTTTATTTTCATTGCAAAAATCTTCGTATTATATTTGGTGGAAGTATTTTATATCTATAAATAGTGTGTGTGTTGCAAATATTATTAGTTGATCAATTACGCATTGGAGTTTTGCTATTAAGAAAAGTATATGCATACATTTGCTTAAAATTATTTTTTAATGATTACCAATTTTGAATTTTACTATTTTATTATTATTTTCTTAAGAAAAAGTGTATACGTGATATTTCATTCTAATTGTGGGGTTTGAAATATTTTCACTGTAAAAACTTTGTCTAAAAACGGCTTACTTGGGAAAAGGTCGAAAATCAGACCTAAGTTATATTGCAGAACAATTACATGAAAGAGTAATTGATGATCTAAAAGTAATAGACCTTAGAAATCTCATTTTAAATAGCACAAATTACGATGAAGAATTCGTTCGAGAAATGCTAAACGCGAGAATTGAAGAAAGATTAGAAGGTAACACATCGCGTGTTAGCGAGAATGATCACATTTTAGCGAGAGACACCATTCAAACACTTTTGAATTGCATAAACTTCTTCTTAAATTTAAGGCAAAGGAGGATGAAATAAGCCTCTTTTCGGTTTTATTTGAAAGACAGGCCAAAATGAAAAGGATTTCTAAAGAAAATTGGGTTCTGCAACTAATTAGAGTCCTACCCCTTGATATTATAAAAATTATCGCGAGAGAGTCCGAAGAACTTGCATCAGATTACGATCATGTGAAAACATTGCTTCTAAAGAGATTTAAATTAAGCCCCAAAAAATTTTGACAGCTTTTTGTTAAACAGAAAAATCCGGAGACCACGTGTAATGATTTTTATTATGAAATTCAGACCTATTTTGAGGGATGGATTGCTGGATTAGGTTTAATACTTTCTTTCAAGTTGAAAGATTTAATGATAATGGATCAATTAAAGAAAAAGCTCCAAATGAATTTAAGGAACATCATTTGAATGAAAGGAGTAGTATTATTTCTCCTGTTGATCTCGCTCGTAAAATAGAGGAATATGAAGATGTGAAGAAAACATTTCAGAAAAAAGTTCCATGGTCATATTCCAAGGACGCAATGAAAAAGAAGTGGAAAAACCCAATGGTTATTCCGAGGAAAAACATATCCATGAATAATCTTGTACATACCAGAGAACATAAAAACCGTAACAATCATCAAGATTTTGAAAAAAGAAGACGCCCCACAGAGGGCAGTTTTACCAATCTAGCGCATGGAAATTATTTTATGGCTTTAAAGTCTTCACAATGATCTAAAATCATAGCAATTAATGTAAATTGGGTATTATTTTCTGTTTTTTACTAACAAATAAGGTTAATACGGTCTTAACTAATTTATGTCAAGTTTGAATTTGATCAAGAATAAATTATTGCTAAGTGGAACTAGTTTTTGAACAAGGATCTAAGGATATTAACAGAAGCAGTAATTTACACGTGGGGGAATATATACAAGAAATAGCGTTTCAAGTTAAAAAAATTAAATTAAATAATTGTTAAAGATTAAACAAATACAATCAACCATAACATTGTGCATATACAATGAAGGATAATAGGTAGTGATTAAAAGGACTCGGCACCCTTTGAGCATTTTTTTTATTTATGTATTTAAAAATTACATTTTTTAGCATTTCATATAATGTTTATTTAAGAAAATGATTAGAGATAAAAATTTTCACGTTATTCACACAATTTTACAAATTTAATTTCTTTTAAAAAATTCGGAAATTTTTAAAATTCTACTCTTTTTGTGTTAATTTTTTGATATGACATTTTTGTAATATTTCTGAGGATGTTTTAGCACCTTTAGGGATCAATTTTACAATACCTTAATTAGTTATGGGAAAAAAATAAAATGTTGATATATATATATATGTATGCTAAAATTCAACCAAAAGCCTAATATTTCCCAGATTTAATTTTTTTAAAAAAAGAAGTATTCGATTTACAGCAAAATGGATCTCTAATTTTGTTACATGCATTGCATATAAGACACAGGGGAAAAAAATGGAAGTGATTGTGGAAGAAGTGGTATTTTGAATGTGAAAAAACACAAACCGAGAAAAACCATTTTAAAGTTTATAATTCTGAAAAAATAATTATTATAAGCTTAAATAAACATAAAATACCACACTTAAATCTTAGCTATATATTTTTCTTAAAAATAATAAAATATAATATAAATCTTATTCCCCCGACAACCACGCATCATTCGACTTGGAGAACTTTTCATTTCTATGGCACCTACCTCATCCATTTCCCCCCTACAAACGAGCAGAAATTTTTAACAAATTTTTAAGTTTTAATTGCTGCTGTCCTCATATTCATCAAAGTCCGTTGTAGTCCTAACTAAACTTAAAACAACATTAGCTTTGCGCTAGTATCTTGCTCTTTCTTTCATACATTGAATAAGGCACGCCGAGTAATCCCATCGGCCAACGCTGAAAAAAAAAATCATAACTTTGGGAGTAGCAGCTAAATTTCATATTAAATTAAAGGTCTATATTTACTCTATGTGACTTAAATGTTACTGTGATCAATCCGTGTCAATCCCAAAAGTTCTTCTACAGTAAACACAAAATACCGACATATGTTAGTAGGAGTTACATGCTGTGCTAAATGCAATGTTTTTACAATTTTAATCAAACTTGAACCTAATTTGAAAGTCAAATCAAGAAATTACATACCCATGGCATGTATTAAAAAAAATAACGCTTAAATCTGCAAAATCTTTTTCAGACGAAACGATTGAACTTCTTACTAGAAAATGACGCTCGCAAGTGTTTCTTGTAGCAAAAACAAACCCGATCTAAACCACCGATTGTAGAATATTTCCATTCGCCTATTGACGAAAACTGTTTACCACATGGCTAGGGAACCTATGAGGACCATAAATAGTGGGTTGTCTTTTTATTTCGCGTAATTTTATTTTTGGACTTTCCGAGCGCCAGATTGGGAAAACTGCACACTGTGCGCCCCCAGTGTTTTGAATGCGAATCTTACGATCATTTTTGACCACAATGTCTTAAAATGAAGAAATATGGCTCTGAAACCATAGAGTAAAAAGTAATTTCGAAAACGCTTCACTCGACCCATATACTATTATAGGTAAGGTGAATGGAATAGAGATCCCTATCCTTAGATACAGGAGCCTCAATAGATATAATTTGTGAGAAATTTACTACACCAAATCTGTTTTCAGGTGAGAATGTGTGGGTCCAACATATTCTTGATGAACAAACATATGACTTGTTTACCTCTCGCAGAGGTGTGGTGCGAAAGCAATTGGATCAGTGAAGATATATTTTAGGAAATCGAGCAATTGAGCTCCTCGAATCAGATTTAGGGCATAATAGTTTACCGAGACGGGAAATGGTGAATGCGATTCAAACTCGCGGTCAGCGAAAAAAAAAGAAGCTCAACAGAACAGTACAAGTGAAGCAGATGAAAAGGAGGGAATGAAGTTAGAAGAAAATTTAGCTGAAGATATTGAAAATCTTGCCTTCATTTATGGAAGAAAAAGACACAATGAGCTTAGTCAATATTAATACTGATGAGTTCAGAAAAGCCCAACAGGAAAGTGAAGAATTAGCTCCTTTTATTCAAAAGGTAGAAAAGTGCACGAATAATGAAGCAAGCGATTATCCACTAACCAAAGGAAAACTTTGAATCAAAAGCAGAAAAAATAAGAATGGAGACGTAAGACAACTATTGGTTATACCTGAGAAATTCAGATCGTCCATTCTGAAAATGGATCACTCAGGCACATTAGGCTATCTAGGTGTCACGAAGACGAAGAATCAGATTGCAAGATATTTTTACTGGCCTCCGTGCTATAAAGAGATAGAAGAGTTTGTGAAAACATGTGATCCTTGTCAGAGGGCAGGTAAGGCAAATGATCAGAAACAAGCACCAATGCAATTAGTTCCTGTAATATGTGAAGTTTTTTCCAAATTAAACGTTGATGCAGTAGGACCCCTTCCCACTACACCTACAGGGAATAAATATTTGTTTACTGTCATGTGCATGTCCTCGAAGTACCCTGATGCAGTGCCAATGTCTGATATAGCCTTCACTACTGTTGTAGAAGCTTTGTTCCAGATCTTCAGTAGAATGGGTTTTCCTAAAGAGATTCAAACGGACCAGGGAACTTCCTTTACGAGTATTTTAACATCAGTATTCTTTGAAAACTTTGGAATAAAAGTCGTTCAAAGTTTGGTTTATCATCCTCAGAGTAATCCCGTCGAAAGATTTCACAGAACTCTGAAAAGAATCTTAAGAGTGGTATGCATTGAATCCTCTCCCGAATGGGAAAAACGGTTGTCCGCAGCACTTTTTGCTTTAAAAACCATCACTCATGAAGGCACAGGTTTTACTCCCAGTGCACTGGACCATAGGAAAAACTTGAGAACACCTATAACTCTTTTGTATGAGATTTGGATGGGGACTACAGAAGATGTGACCTCCGTTGTAGAATAAGTTTTCCGACTTATAAATCGACTTAAAAGATGTCAGGAATTAATCATTGACAAAATGGAAAAAACGAAAATTAAAAGAAAGGCATGGTATGATAAAAATGCCTTTATGCGAGAATTTTCAGAAGGAGATTTAGTGTTAGTGTTAAAGATGAATCGACCTAATAAACTATCTGTGCAGTGGAAAGGACCAGGATTGATTGATTGAATATTAACGTCGCACTGTTCAGCTACACGAGGGCCTTTGGCGACGGACCATGTAATTTTGAACCATGGTCAAGTGACGTGGACAACACCTGAGCTGGCACCCCCCTCTCCTAACTACCACACCACACCAACGGGAGGACGTTTCAGCTCTCGACAGATTTAACGTGCATCGCTGCCCTACACGGCGGGTCTTTAGTGGTAGGAAAGGACCAGGAAGAATAGAGAAAAAAAATTTCAGAGTCCAATTATGAGGTGAGCTTTAACATCAACACCGATTCAAATCAAGTTTTTAATGTAAATATGTTGAAGCCGTACTACAAGAGACCCGAATTTATAAATATGATTAACTGTAGGGCAAGGGAAGATTCGAACGAATTAGAAGAAAACTTACCCTATATAGATTCTAACCCGAATATTTTTGACTTCGATGAAATTACAGATCACAGTCAGCTAGAAAACCGACTGAATATTCACCAAAGAGAGAAACTAAAAGAAATCCTACATTCCAATGAACCGGGAAAAACGCACTTGGTAGAGCATGACATTGAACTGATAAATGATGTACCGATTAAGACGAAACCATACAGAATGTCAGCACGGCAAACTGATTTATTGCAAGAAGAAATAAGGAAAATGTTAAAATACCAAGTCATAGAAATGGGAGAATCAGATTATGTTTCACCGATGATTTTAGTTGTGGAAGAGATCCTAGGCCTTGCATCAATTATAGGAAACAGAATGAAGTAGTAAGAACTCAGTTTTATATATCCCTTAATAAATATAGAGCACAGAACTGAAACCGTCGCAGCTACCAAATATATAACCTTACTTGACTTAAGAAAAGGTTATTGGCAGATTCCTTTACCAAAAGCTCAGAGATTAGCAGCATTCACCACTAGTTTTGGAACTTATCGTCCATTACGTATGCCATTCGGGTTATAAAATACGCCCTATTATTTTAGTAGATTGATGGCTGAACTACTTCAAGGGGTGAGAAGTTTGCCCTACCATATTTAGACGATGTGGCTATTTTTTCAGAAAACTGGGGCGATCATATAAGCCACATAAATAAGATACTGGAACGGATACAAAATGCTCGTTTAACAATCAAACCAGCAAAATGTAAATTTGCTCAAGATAACGTTAAATACCTTGTTCATGTCGTAGGGTTAGAAAAGAGGTCTCCAGCACAATTGAAAGTTCAAACAATACTAGATTTTCCAGTTCCAAGGACTAAATCCCAAGTTAGCCTTTTTGGGAATTACGGGATATTATCGACAGTACATCCCAATGTTCTCGAGTTTAGCAGCATCACTAACAGAACTGTTAAAAGGGAAATCGAAGAAAGGATACATTAACTGGATTTCGAAATGTCAAGAATCTTTTGTACAATTGAAGAAAAAAGTGTTGACTAATTCTGCTCTATATAGCCCTGATTTCAAGAGGCAATTTATTCTTCAAACTGACGCCTCTGACATGGATATTGGAATAGTCTTGGCTTAGAGAAATGATAGAGGGGAAGAGCATCCCATCCTGTACCTTAGCAAGAAATTTTCTGACGCCGAAAAGGTTTATTGCAACACTGAAAAAGAGTGTAGCTATCGTTTATGCAGTAAAAAAACTTAATTGTTATCTTGATGGACAGCAGAAATTTATCATTCAGACCGACCATAACCCATTAGTCTGGTTGAAAACCAATGCAGGAACAAATCCGCGCATTTTGCGTTGGTATCTTACACTACAACCATTTAATTTTGAAGTTATTCATAAACCCGGGAGAAGTCATGCCAATGCAGATGCCTTAAGTAGGATTGATTAAATTTTTGTATATATTCCCCAAGAGTATTATTATTTCCATCTCTAATGTGTGTGAACATAATTCCTTTATTTTCATTTTTTCCAAAAAATATATGATATTCAGACAATTGAATTTTTTTTTTGTTTAATTACTATGTGTCATAAGGTTTGACCAGGAATACATATGTTATGTATGCATTTATGCTAAAATTATATAATTGAGTGAGATTGATATTAAAAATTTGTAACACATTTATGGGAGAATTTCTATATTTACTTTCTATACTTATTTCTATACTGTATCCATGTATATTAATACACTTCTATGTTTTTATAAACACGTCATATACCAAAATGTTTCACTAAGAGTTATAAGGAAAAAATATTTCAAATACAGTGGTGTATTCATTTCAGTAGTAGGATTCTAGAGTAGATTTTAAGATGTGTAAAGTGTTTGATGTTTTTTATTTCATTAATAGGATTTTGAGCATATGTGTTAAGATGTCGTGTAATATGTTTCATGGTAACAGAAATTATAAGATAAAATGGTTTCACTAATACTGGTATATTAACATTTAATTTCTGTGGTATAGGCTATTAATAAGGTAAAAAGCTTCTTGTATTGTAGAGTTAGGCTATCATTCAAAGAATCATTTGCAATTTGAATACATCATACTTAGATATATGAAGTACATGTTGGTGTATTCTTAATTTCTGTCTCTAAAATTTGAACCAAGAGAATGTTAGTGTTATTTCTTCATACTATTATAATGAAAGAAATGATGCATATGAACATTAATTCTTAGTAAATACGAGATTTGAGTAAATATGTGAGTTATTGATTAGAGTTATTCACTAGATAAGAGTAGAAGAGCAATATTAGTGTAAAGACTAATAGATAAGTTGTGATTATATCCTTTATTTTGATTTTTTTATGTAATATGTTAATGTATATTAGTATGTAATTATGGACAGAAGGACATCATACAGTGTTACAAAGGTAGTGTTATCTAGAACTTTTAGTGATATCTCCATTTGACAGATGAAATAATTTTAGTTGATCTTCAAAGAACAGAACTTTTCCTTTATCAGAAAAAGTTCTCTCTAGAGGAAGGAGGAGTTTGTAACATTTATTATGGCACCAGATGATCACGTCGGAGACGGAGAGAGGATGGTGTTACTGCCTGAGATAGTAGGGGAGAAGGGTTTCTTAGATTCTATTTCCCCTACTTTCCTAGATAGACTCCTCTAGAAAAGGTCATGCGCAAGAACCGTTTGAGGGTCCCGGCTGGAAGCAGAGAGAAGAAACGTGTACTGCGTGTAAGATGGCGATTTAGATGTTCTTGTAAATAAAATTATATATTTATATCTCTAGCCTGACTGTGTGTTTCGTACCCAATACGTCACAATACTCTCCTTTGCGTCCAGCACCCTCTCATCATCATCCATCCTTTTCTCCTCAGGAGTCAACCATGTATAAGAGAAACCAACGAGTCTCGCAACAACGACCAGCGGTTTTGCGGCCGGATGCTCCAACTTTCTACCCAAGTCAAAGGACCCAAGAAAATAACATGGTATTCCAACCACATCGAACATGAGAACTGATGATCATCCAGGCGAGAATCAACTTCAAACAAGTTGAGGTCCCCTTGGATACAGGATCCAATGTCAACATCATTTCAAAAAATGTAATAGCACAAATCAAGGGACAGCAAAATGTGGAGTATATCGAATCAAAAATATCCACTATCAATGGACAAATCAAGGTGAGTGAGGCAATTACTTTACAATAGAAAATAGGATAAATTATATTAAAGACATTAAATTCCTCATACTAAATGCAGAACTGAAATATTTAATTATTTATAATAAAACTATGAATAGTTTTCAATTAATTATTAATTTTAGTGAATATAAAATTTTTCAAAAAGGCAAAATAATTTCAAAAAAGGGTGAATATAAGAAAAGAAAAGAAAAAAAATGAAACCCTTCAATTTAATAATAATAAAATTATCACTAAGAAAGCAAATCATGTGTTTAATATAGAAACAATTCCTAACAATGATTATAATATTACTAGCTGCATGGCCTGGCATTTCTTTACTTTTATAAATTTTCCCTTCCCTTCACAAAACCACCACTTCCATATTCTTTTTTGAAGTGTCTTCCTTGTCACTTGACAATGGTTAAAAATGTCAAGATGGGCATAAGTGGCAAAGCACTTAGATTTCACTTGGGCGTCGTTTTCTCTCAGTGACAGAACATGTAGATGGCTTGATGAATAAAAACCATTTTTACAAATCTTGGTTTTAACTTGAAACATGTCATATATATATATATATATATATATATATAAAAAGATTATCCCTCCTTTTTATGTTCTTATAATATATTTTGCTATGGGACATGTCAATTCGATTTCAAAGAAAAAGAAATCAATCAAATATTTAAATACACCAACGAAATCTTGATTTTAAACAAGTTCATATAGGTGTTTACTCCATTATTTTGAGCTAACAATTAAAATTTTTTTACCATTTCTGATATTTATTTCTTAAACTTCATTATTACAAACACTATAACTAATTAAAAGAAATTAATGTATTATTAATTAAAATAATTTTCTATAAAATATACATAAATGTCAGTTTAAAACAATTTAATGTCAATAAAAATGTTTGTTTTATGTCTCTCTCTAATTTCTATTTTTTTTAAAAACGATAAGGAACATCAAGTAAGAAAAATAATCAAAAAAGAAGTTACAGTACCTTTTGATCCATTATCTTCACATTTTCTGTAGAATTTTCTGTAACTGTAAAATGACCTGTTTTATAAGATATTGATCCCAGCCATTTTCTACCCAAAAATACCTAAATCAATATTAGAGAGAATTTTAGATCTATGAATAGATAATTAACTTAAGATAAAATAATACACACAGAAATTTACCCAAATTAATAGCAATATATATATTACACATAAAACTTTAAAACTAATACATAATAATTTAATGTTTTTAACAAAGACTTAAGAAATTTCTTTTCCATCCTCAAATTTGTTTCATTAAACATTTACAGCCAAGCACACAAAGAATGATATAATAATTTCAAATTAAATAAAATTTTTCAATAAAACCATTTACATACCTGACGTTTTTTATGTTTCCATTCACCCGTTTCAGGATTAAAATTATACTGAGGAAGAAGTTTCCATCCATTTTTAGCAACTAAAACAACAGCATCCAAAACGAAATCAATATCATCATCTGACATGAAAAATGGAAATGTTAAACGTATAAAACCAGGTCGTAACACTTCCCTTTCAGAATATTCCCCTCTACGACGAAGGTGAGTTCTGTCCAAAGATCTGAAAAAATAGATATAAATAGTACGTTTGTTTATGATAAAATTATATTTATAGTACAAATAAGAATATACACAAAATAAAATTATTCATTCGGAACTGAACCGAAAACCAATACTTTTGGTGGAATGAAAACTGAAATTGAACTGATATATATATATATATTTAGTTGAATCGGAACGAAAAAATTACCAGTTCTTGGGGTAATGTTCTTCATAAAGTTTTACTTAAAGTTTAACTGCCATCTCCTTATAGTAGAAATGAATAATGCAGATTAGTTCTAAGATATAAAACTCAGTGTGAGAGAAATGGGGTGAAAATAGAGGTTAGCTGAAAAATTAATGATTAGCCGTGCAGAGATTTTCCCTGTAAAAATTAAATTCATCACCTAGTTAGAACTTTTTTTCCTAAACCTAGGCAATTCTTGGCTTTGATAGTGAAGGCTATTAAAGAAATATCTCGGATAAATCATTTAGAACTTTGGATCCGAGTTCCTAACTTAATCACTGGAGCTTCTGTAATTTTGTGAGAGCTACAGTTTCAAGTAGCAGTAAGTATTTTAGATAAGTGAATTTTTGACTTGAGAATTAGTTGATTTTCCTAAAAATAGTGACTGTTAATTTAATTAATAATTTGTGTTTATGGCAGAGCCATAGAAACTCCTTGGTCAGGTTCGACTCAAATCTCTCAAGTATGGGACCCATGGCATTTGATTCTTTAGCTAGGGGGCTACAAGTTGTCTATATTAAGGATTATCTATCCTAACATGTTTTATTTTTTTTGTTTGTTTCCATTCTAGCAAAGGCAAAATGTGGATAGTTCCATTCACTTAAAGGTATAGTACAGGTAGAAGTATAGAAATAGGTAAAAGTAAAGTATAGGTAGAAGAGTGCAGGAAACATGCACAATATGAAGTAATCTAAAAACAAGTATGTTTAATTACTCAGGTTAAAATCCAGATACAAGTGTGGGAAATTGAAAACTCAGCCTCTGATTATTTCTTTTTTTCACATTAGCCTAATTACAGAAGTTAAGTACATCAAAATATGAGAAAGATGCAAAAGTCTACTATTTACTTTCATAAATAATAAACAAATTTAAAATTACAAAAAGAAAAAGAAAAAATCTAATTGTACATTTAAGTTATCAAGCTACAAAAGACAAAATAGTATACAACATCTTCAGTCATAGCATACCACCACTGAGGATTAGTGAATGTCAAATCTGTTTTACAAAAGTTTTTTTATTATTATTTCATTTAAAAAACTAAAAAGATCATTCAACTAAAACCTTACAGATTTGTATAGCATTTGATTTAGTTTTAAAATATAGTTTAAAATCACATGCTGATGGTCACTAAAGCAAATGAAATGCCATATCAATACTAATTTTCAAACACAGGACTATATTTACATTAAACCAAATAAAGCTAATTCATGCAGGTGGTGTGTTTTGCTACTCACTAAATTCTCACAGCAGTTAAGGTAATTTTACACAAAAATATTTTTTAAAAAATGCATGTAACTTTTTTAAGAAAGCAGTCATTTTATGCCCAGTAAATACCTTTGTTCTGTGAATAAATATACTAAAAATTAAATTAAAATATTAATATTGCAAATATTAACAAAATTTAAGTATTTACTTGTTTTCAGCAAGAAGTTCATCAAAACGAAGAGCTAAGGACTCATCAATTCCAAGCAAATCTAAAGCATATGGACCAGCACAAGCACATCCACTTCGAGTTTGAATTCCAAACAAGTCATTTAACAAAGCACACACAAAATTGTGATGTAAATACAGGCCAGATGTTAAATGACATATTACAAAAGAAAAGATTGGCAACCTTTTTACAGATGTGCTTCCAAGAATATTTAATTCAGGAATATTTTCCCATTTATTAAGGACCATCCTAAAAATAGAAGAAAAAAAACCATTAATATTTATACATACATAATACTCTATAATACAAAAAGCCAATGAGTTACTCAAATGAGATGAAAATTGGACGATGTGACGTATATGTATTGATAACTAAATGCCAACAGCATCATAAGAATTAAACGTTTTATTTAGGAAATGCAGCTATAAGATAGGGAAAAAAATCAACCATGCCCAGATGCAAGATTATCCAGCTAAACGTGAAGAGTTGGCAGATGTCTTCCTCTGGAATTTGCACCATATACGGTCCAGTTGGTGAGTTACATTGGCAGGATCCAGCGGCTGTAGAAAATGCCAGCTTCATTAGAACTCAAATAGGCTTTATTAGATAGATATCTAGAGATCCACTAGCCAATAAAGTATTGGAGAAGCACAAAGACAAGTAGTAAAAAGGCATGTGTTGCGTGACCAGGCATTAACCTGTTGAAACATACGTTGAGGGATTCAATTATCAAATGAAATGGTACCTCAAGCCATTACTCCTAACTGTCCAGCTGCAAGGAGGATAACATCAAGCTGCCCTGGAGGTGGCCACATACATCTTGGCTGGTCATCGGGGCTCAGTTGAAACTCGACTCATCACTGAAAGTAATTTTACTACAGTTAGGAGATTTCATGTTTAATGCACCAAGCGGGTGCAGCAGCAAAAACAGTAGATTAATGGCCTCTGACTCAGCACACATTCCCAGAGTTGCCTACCAATGGTCATTGTATAGTTACTTTTAGGTTACTTATTGGGTAGTTAATTGGATAAGCATGCATCAGGGACTAAACGCCTATTGGAGATCATTCTGTCTTCGTGCTCCGGTGTCATTCTCGGTGGATTGCTACTTTCTTGATATTAAGTAGGGTTGTAGTTCTTTCACTCCTGCCAACAGAGCTCCAAACCAAACAATTTTATTTTCCCATCTACTCATACTGTTTGCTGGGCATTGATAAAAGTTCCATGGGTTGATAGAAGCCCACATTCGTGTAATATCTTAACACTGTAATGTCTCCTGCTTTTAACATCTAGATGCTTTGTTACAATGCTAGACATTCATTGGCTGTCAAAAGTGAATTATTGGGATATTCTATCATAAGGAATTGAAGACTGGTTATGGATGCATGAAACCCTTTTTAGACTTTTATATTAAATCTGAAATTTGAACCATTGCAATCAACAAATTATGATAGCCCATGAATGTTAATAGCTTACTTGTGAACTTTAACACTTGGGGTCTCACTTCAGACTGACCACCTGATCGGGCCACTTGCTCATGCACCTCAGCACTCAATGGTCACATATGTTGGGATGGGCACAGTAGGCCCTGGCTCTCATGGGTTGTTGTGCCACTGAGTTTGAGTTTTTATGATTGTTAATGAAAACAAAAGAATTAAGAGAAAACGTCATTAACATTAAAAATGTTAATTAAAATGCCGCTGTGAAAAACCAAGAAATAAAAAGCCAAGAAGAAAAATTTCATGAAAAATCCGTGAGTAAGATTAAAGAAAATGCAAAGTGAGTGGAGTTTTGCTTGACCAATCTGGGAATAGCACAGAGACTAAATGTAAAAAATGGTTGAAAAGTCAAAGGATACAGAATGGAGTTGAGAGAAAGCAATCTGATTGACCACTGGGTAGTGGCTTGCAAAGATAAGAGATTTCAAAAACTGAATTTATTTGCAGTTTTGTGCAGTGAGGTTGCAGAAGGTCTTAAAATTTAAAAGGATATTTGTTAGTTGATGAATGTAACTACTAAGGATATCATTGTTAATTTCAGTGATAGATGGGCATATTGTAAGGTATGTGCATTAGGAGCTCCCTCCATAGAAATAAATTCTTTTTTTGGTGCATTAGTTTTAATGTTATAGAGTAAACATATACACACCCTATAAATAACTGTATTACTCTAACTTGTTGATACAGTATGCTTTTTCAACAGAATTTCAAAAACGCAAATGCCATTCAATTTGATATATTCAAAATGATTGAATTAGAATCGCCTCGATGTTGCATTTAATCTAGTAGAGGATCTGCTGTGTTAATAAAAAAAAAAGAAACACAGTAACAAAAAAATAATAATGAAATAAGTCTATTTTGTACCAGAAAATGAAAAAAATACAGCATACCAAACAGAGTTCATGAAATTAATTTATATCTAAGAAATCGTGAAAAACAGGAGTTCCAGATATGCCTGTACAGCCTCACTCAGGTTCAACTTAAATGAAACTCTAATAGAAACGAGACAATGTAATTCCCAGTCTGTCGAAATAGGCATCACGCCAATCTCTTTACGCATGGCATATTGTTCAGAGGGAAGCTTAGATTTGGCTATTTTAATTGCCAATCAGCTGCATTTAATTTATTGCCTGTCCAAATTCATGTTGGATGACTAATATAAATAAATGGATATAGGATATAAAGATCTACTTAATGCAGTAGATCTGATCATCCAGGATTTTCAAAGATTTCCAGTTATTCATTCATAAATTGCAAAACTTTATCTTTGCATGTCGAGTCAAAAGAAATTTGTCCATAAAATTTTAATATAAAGCATATAATTTTTTAGAATAATCACTTCCCACAGATGAATAAATAACTACCTTTACAGAAAAATAAATAAACATTTTTATTGCAGAATAAGCCAGAATTAAAAATTGTCAAACAATTAACAATAATTTATAAAAAATGTAGTAAAAAAATACAATAATCAATAATACTGTGCAAAGTGCTCAACAAAAGTGTAATAAACCTAAAATATTAAACTTAATTACAAAATCAATACCACAATACACTTAATAAAAAATAATGGCCAACAATACCCTACATACTTGAAAATTTGTTCCTCTCTCACAGCAATTATTTCAGTTCCAATAGCTTCTTTCAACTGAAATGCCATACCAGCCCGTATATAAGCTCAACAATGGACGGAGTACCCTCCTTCTTCACGCATTTCTTCATCCTTCAAATATCGATGGAGTTTCACGACTGACCTAATGATTACACAAGCCCGTCAAATTCATTTTTAACATAATCTGATAAGTCCAGCATATGTGTAGTATGATTGTTCATAATAAAATTTTAATAGATGTACATTATAAAACAAATCCTATGGTTTCCATGAAATTCCCTTAACTATTTTAACTATGGACATTATAAATTTAAATTCATAAATATTCATCATAATAACAGTGAATAATTTTATAGAACTGCAGTCAGATGAGCAAAACATTGTTTAGTTTCAGAAATAAGTAATTTTAATTCATGTCTCAAACTTAATTTAAGAGGCCATGAAAATAAAATATATTAAGTGTTACATTTAAAATTTTTTTAAAAACCTTCAAAACAGAAATAAATATATTTCAATTTTTTATATGTACGCATATATATAATATAATATGATAAATACAGACATGTATATAGAAATCTACCATTTTTGCTTTAAAATACCCGTATTTTCCTGTATATAATCCAGTGGTTGTAGCATTGTTAAAAGGATTTCAAATTTTGTTGTATATTATGCCCCACCATGGATAATGTCATAAAAGCATTCCTCATCAGAAAGCTTTGCAGTAAAATTTTGAAAGAAATGCCAGCATAGTTTTAAAATATATATAAAATGGTGCTGAGAAGCTTTAGAGCTAGACCAGCGTGTTTCAGCTGATGGTTTTTGTTCTAATGACATTCAAGGGCTTGAATTTGGTTCCCGAAGATATTACAGTTGTTAAGAACGCTGGCTGAGAAAATCATTTTTCATTCTGTCTTGATCTGAGTTGTTTAAGTCACCAAAGCGGAAGCTGAAGAGAAATCATTCCAGAGTTTCAAATATAAATCACTTTAGCAAAGAAGCTAAGCATGGCAAAATTACATGGCTGATTTTGAACTAAATGTTATACAGAAGG
>BMAU01007062.1:0-19153 GCA_019973935.1 Trichonephila clavipes | reverse complement strand
AGAAGAATACTCTGAAATATATAAAAAAAAAAAATTGAGTGTGAGTCAAATAATTATATCCTTCAATAAAAATTATTACAAAGATTATATTCAAAATATAACAGAAATTAAAGGGATTTTTTCAATACATTAATTCTATTTTTAAAAAAATTGCATTAAATTTTTGAGTAATTTGTTTATGTGTGCCAGGAAAATTTAATTTTTCACAATATACCATAAATTCAAAAAAAGAAGCAGAAATTTAAAATATTATTCAATTTTTCTTTAAGGTAATATATTTAATCGATCCTTATTTTTTTGGCGATTTACATGGCACTTGTGACAGGTAGATATGGTAAATTATAATTAAATATGGTTCAATTTATGGCAACTTTAAAACAATAAAAAAATGTCTTTTTAAAATTTACCGATATTTTCATTAGTCATTCTACATTTAATTCAAACCCTGGCATTTTACTTTTTTTAGTTTTCTTTTTACAACTTTCAATATAATCATGCTTCCAATTTAATTGAAAATATTTCAAAAATCACTCGCTGATTCAATAACTCTTTTGAATCGACTATGTCTTAACATTATTCCCGGTCTGGGCACATCTAACAAACAGGAAATTGCTGGCGTGCGCAGTTAAAAAAAAGTATAACGATTCTTAATACTTCTTAATTTTACTGCAATCATAAAAACATCATAAACAATGCCCTAAGCTAAAAAGGTAAAAAAAAAAAAATCAAAATAGTTACATTTAATGCGATTTTTGGCATTGTATAATATCCACTAATTTTTCAAAGTCAAAGTGATATTCCCAATTTTATTACAAATCTTCGAGATTGTTATCATTAAGTCAAGATCTGATTGATAATTTAATTGCTTTCATTCTTGAAAACAACGATTCACATAAATATTTGGTACCGAAAAAAAGATTTTAATTTGGGTAAGTTTCTTAGCATGGATAATTTTTTGGAACATGGAACGCGATGCGTTCCTCTGTCCCATCACAGAACAGTGAATGTTGCTTGAGATCGTAGTGGTAAGCCAGTGATTCTCAACCTTTTTTTTTTGTTGCGGCACATATTTAACGATTTCAAAATTTGGCGGCACACAAACAAAAAGATAAAAATTATTTACTTACTACAACACACTGCATAAATAGTTTATGACAAAAATTTTAAATATACGAAATAAACTAATATATACTACAATAATAACTAAACGTTTATTAAGGGATTAATTACAAGCTAATAATAAAAAATATTTTTTAATGCGTTTTTAACGTTTAATATTTTTCTTGATCTTTTTTTTTTTAGTTTTAATGTTGGCTAATGTTGAAAATCCGAATTCACACAAATAAAATGTGGAAAATTGTAATAATATGTTTAAAGCTTTTTTGGCTATCATTGGATAATCGCATCTGATGTTAATCCAAAATGAATTAATTGATTCTTCTGAATGTTTTAAAATTAAATCTCGATTATTGGAAAGCAAAATGAGTTCTTCCTCTTCATTCAAAGTTAAGTCAAATACAGAAGTATACGTTATGAGAAATGGATTACGAACCCAATCAAATTTCTTAATATCTAATTTTGGGAAATAATGAATAATTCTCTCCTCTAATGTTGTCAAATGATCAACTACAATTAATTTAATAGTTTTATAACTGTCTTTAGGGACTGATTCAAACTTTTCTAAATTGCCTTCCTGAGCTTTATTTTTTTTCAGAAAGTTATTTGTTTTTTGAATCCCTTCAGCTTATCGGTTGAGTTTAAGATATTTTCATTAGGCCCTTGCATACTTGAATTGATGTTGTTAAAAATAACAAAATGTCTGATAAGTAAGCCAGTTTAGTACACCATATTTTATCTTCCAACAAATGAACAAATTCATAATTTTTATTTTGTTCAAAAAAATATATTCATTTCGTCTTTTAATTTCAGAACACGAGATATAACTTTTCCTCTGGGGACAACCATCTTACTTCTGTATGGGTAACAAGGATTCATACTTGGCTTCCATAGCTTGGCATAATTTACTAAATAATCTACTTTTTAATGGTCTTGATTTGATATAATTAACCATTTTAACACATTGTTCCAGAACTATTTTCAAATCTGATGGCAAAAATTTTGTAACAAGTGCTTCTCGATGCAAAAAACAATGGGTAACTAATATATCCTCATTCAGTTCTTTAACATGTGCTACAAATCCTTTTAGATGTCCAGTCATAGCTGGAGCACCATCTGTGCAAATGCCAATACATGACTTCCAAAAAACTTCAATTTCTTCTAAATATGAACTAATTAATTGAAAAATATGTTTACCAGTTGTAAAATCAGGTAACTCCCGACAACATAAAAATTGATTAATTATATCATTTTGTGAATAAATCTAACGAATGCCATTAATTGAGCATTTCCTGTATTATCTGTTGTTTCGTCGACTTGTAGAGCAAAATTCGAATTTGTAAGAGTTTTTGCCCGCGTCACAGTGGCTGAGAATCACTGTGGTAAGCTCTTTTTCTCAAAAAGGACATTTAGGGGACATTACACGGTGGCTAAAATTCCCACCCCATAGATATAATAAATCAAGTTTCCTGCAGACAATTCTTATAATGGACAATACATGGGAAGAGTGCCTATCGAACTTTTAAATCGCTCCTCAGTAAATAGCCATGTGTATACGGGAAGACATTCCCCGTAGGGAGCCTTGTTTAACAATCAAAGAATCGGGATTTATGGTTGCATTGAACTTAAAACAGGGATATTCTCACATGACATTTCGTGTGATTCATGATAGCTAGAGTAACTCCCTAGCACTCCCTTCTGTAATATGAGTATGATGAACTATAGACACATATTTCTAAGTCGTATGAGAAGAAATACTTAGTCTTTAAAAATAACCCAATCACTTCTGAATATTTTCACTACGATAATTATGCAGACAGCTTTATGATTTTCTTATCAAGGAAGGGAAAATGCATTTCTTGTGTAAGTACAGTTAAACCTGTTTAAATGCGGTAGATAGGGCCCACATAAAAATAAACGCACAAAAAAGTATTCAAAAATTTCATATAAATTCTTACATAAAACAAATTCATGGAAATACTACAAAATCTTTTTTTGTGCGGTGGATAGGGACCGCACTAAAAAAGTCGCATTTATAAAATAGGCCAATCATTTACGAAATTCATGTAAGATAACTCCCATAACAAAATAAATAATTAAATATTACGCACGGAAACGTTTTAAAAACACATAGTTTCTCATTGTATATACGGATAAGTCTTTAAAATGAACATACGTAATTCATTGTTACTCATCGTAATCCAAAAAGCCCTGTAATCAATGGTACACACAAGGGGGGGTGGGGGTCCTGGGGATCCGGACCCCTCCCAAAGCCCTTGATTTTTTTCCGATTGATTATAATTCTAAGTACATAGTACGTAAAATTTAATGAAGTATTTGTTATTAATGATTAATTTTATTAATTAATGCTAATTATTTATTCAATAATTAGTTTTTTACTGTGTTTTGTTCCCAAAAATCGACACGTACATAGTTCGTAAAATTTAAGTAAGTATTTGTTATTAATGATTAATTTTATTAATTAATGCTAATTATTTATTCAATAACTAGTTTTTTACTGTGTTTTGTTCCCAAAAATCGACAAAATCAAAAGGAGCATGGTACAAGAATGGTGAACTTTCGACCCCCTCCCCCCTTGAAAAATCCTGTGTGTGCCACTGCCTGTAATGAATAAGTTCAAAATCGCTTTCGTCACTTGAAGGTGCAATTTTTATTGATTTACTTTTTAGCAACATAAAGTAAGACATAAGTTTTTGTGACGAAGGTCGGGTGGTCTGTTGCTTGTAAATGTCATGATAACCAGTTATACATGATTGAGGCTCTTTTTGGAATTTTATACTCCTTTCTTAACTGGTATCTATTTTAAGAAAATGCTTGTCCAATTTCTTAGAAAGCTGGATCCCTGCATATTTTTATTCACTCTCAAAGAATCCGGTTCTTTTTGTGCGTCTTCATAATTTATTAAATTATTTATAATGCCACTGTCATTGAAAGTTTCGTCTTCAATCAAACGCGGGCTGCTGGAGCGTTCAGAGAAAGGAACTGAATGCGCATTGTTGGAAGACTGTTTATAACAAATGAACAGAGCGTTTTGAAGTGTCTACATTTCAGTGGAGTAAAGTACACCCCCGCATCACGGGGAGAGGGACAGGAATCTAGGAGCCCAATGCCTGACTTACGCTAAATACGTATTTATCCAATTTATAAAATAATAAAGACAAAACCTGACTTTCAGGGGGGAGGGGGTTCCAAACATTCTCCGTTACGCCACTGGTAAATAGATAGAAAACATTACAGTGGCACCAAAGCCATTGAGTCCTGTCACGGGGGGGACATGGCTTGACTAACGCTAAATACGTATTTACCTAATTTATAAAATATTAAATATATATTATAATATATTATATTATATATATATATATATTAATGGAATATATATATTATATATATATTATATATATATATGTTATATATATTATATATATATTATATATATATATATATATATATATATATATATATATATATATATATATATATATATATATATATATATATATATACTAGCCGTTACCCACCCACTTCACTGGGTATTTCACGATGTTGTATATATGTTTACTGTTTACATATAGATTAATCATTGATATCTAGCATTAAGAATTCAATTGTATTGAAAAATATATTTATAGCTGTTACACTCTCACCTCTCTTGATATAAAAAAAAATAAATTATAATATCTAATTTCTATTTATATCTAAAATAGAAGTAGAAAGATATTTTTCGCTCACTTAACCTAATAATCAAGTAGATTTCCACCAAAGAAACTTTCAGTGGATCTCTACTCCATAACATAAACATGCATGCTAAATTTTAAGTCTAAATCTAACAGAGCAAAAACGGAATTTTTATCATCAATATCTCGTTGACAGCATTCTTAGCGGATTTCAATTCAACAAAAGAAGCATGCAAACCAAATTTTATTATTATAGTCTTAGCAGTTCAAAAACGGGTATTTTGTCTATCAATACGCCCCAATAACGCTCCCCGCTTCCCCCTGGAGTTGATTTCCTCAAAATCCATTCTTAGTGGAACTCTATTCAACTAAAGAAAAAAAAAGTGCTCAACAAATTTCAAGTAAGTGAGTTAAATTCAATACAGGAATTTTTCTATAACACTCCTTAATCCCTCCCAACCCCACTCCTTTGGGGGTCCGTTTCCGCATAAATCTTTGTAAAAGGAACGTTATTCCATGAACGGAACATACCTTCTATTTTTCAAGCAGGTGGTTCTATTAGTTGAAAACTGGAAATATTTATCTATTACACCCCTTAACCTCCTCAGTGACCCTTGGGGATCAATTTCCCCCAAAACTATTTTGTAGCGGATCTCTACACCATGAAAGGAATTCGCTTACCAAATTTTAAGACTGTACGTCTGATAGTTTAAAAATGGAAATAATCATCTATAACGCCCCTCAAGCCCCCGCAACGCCACTTAGGAAACGATTTTCACAAAGCCCATCTTATGACAGATCTCTACTCAGTGAATGGAATCTGCTTACTGAATTTCGAGATTTTACGTCTAATAGTTTAAAAAAGGATTTAATTGCCTATAACGCCCCTTAATTCTCCACAACGCCACTTAGGAGTCGATTTTGACAAAATATAGGTTGATGGATTAAAGGAGAACCTGCTTCCCGCAGGGAAGCTCAATCTCCAATCATGATGAATGAATGAGTTACATGAGTTCAGCTTTCACTTAGCCCTTTGCTGCTTAATTAAAAAATATTGTGTTGATAGATAAAGAAAAAACATTATATATAGGAATTTAAATAAGTTACTTGTGTGTGAGATTAAATGATAATTTGAGTGTGTAGTGTGATTGAGTAATTGCATGTGTGTTGTTTAGCTAGGTGTGTGAAATTAAATTTAAGCCTTGTCCACTAGAGCGGACTTTAAGAGAAAAGGAGGTTGGAGATTCCTTAGGCACAGGGTTACCCGCACCGTCGGAAGGACCGCCTCGAGGGTGATCCGACGTTTAGAGATCCAACGCCCGGAGGGCGTTTCTTCTCCGTGTGAGTGAATCTGAAAAGAGAAAAACAAAACAGGAGCGATCTGCAAAGAGCAGATCGCGGAACAAGCCGCGCCGAAAGGCGGGAGAAGCACAAAAACAGCTCAACAGAGCGGGGGGGGGAAGGAAGAGAGAAGCAGCGCCCGAAAGGGTTGATCGGAGCTGACTGGGCTTCTTCGAGAGAGGAGGAAAAAGTTGTTTTTCACCTTCCCGAGTGGGGGGAAGCGGTAGGGTAGGTTGGGAGAAACACCTCTTATTCTTTTTTTTTAGACGTGGCTGTGTGTTGATATGACGTAATTCCAAAAGAGTTCTCAGAAAATTCCCGTTTCTAATCGAAACTTCGGGGTAGGGTTGTTGCACGGTAGGGGGGTCTGTGAGTTCCTGTGACTGGGAAGCTGGTTTGCATTCTGATGGAGTCGTTGTGATGAGAAGGGAGATGGTTATAGAACGGCAGTGAGAGTTTTTTAATTCTTGAGCGAACGGAGGTTATTTTTAGCTCTCTGTGGAGAATGATTCTTGGGATGTAGAAAGGAGCGTTTAAAATTGTTCGAATGGCTTGGTTTTGTAAAACTTGGAGCTTATTGAGAAGGTAATTAGCAGTGTTTCCCCAGATCTGGCAGGCATATAACATGACGGGGAGTAGATGTTGGAGGTAAATAAGTCTTTTCTTGTCGAGATTGAGTTTAGATTTCTTGGAGAGCAGCCTGTGTAGAGTATGAAGTTTTATTTTGAATTTCTTTGAGGTCTGAAGTATATGGCTTCTGTAGGTGAGTTTCTTGTCAAGTGTGACACCGAGATATTGGACTTCATCGCACCAGGGGATGGGGTTACGAAAAAGTTTAAGAGGGTTGAGCTTATTTTTGAAGTTTCCTTTCTTGAAAATGATCGCTTGAGATTTTGAGGTATTGATAGAAATTCTCCAAAGGGTGAGCCATTTTTTTAATTTGATCAGATAAGTTTGAAGGTTCTTCCGGACAGATTCCGGGGAGTGTGATTGAGAAAGAATGGCAGCATCGTCGGCAAACAGACACACTTCCACCGTTGGAGAGGTGGGGAAGTCGTATGTGTAGAGGCTGTAAAGGAGTGGAGACAGGATACTTCCTTGTGGGGTTCCGGGCCTGATGCTTCCGATTCTTGAGTGGATTGAATTAATTTTTACTTGGAAGGTTCTATTGCTTAGGTATTCATGAATAATTTTGATCAGGTATGGAGGGAGATTGACTTGAATTAGCTTGAAAATAAGACCGTTGTGCCAGACTCTATCGAACGCCTTTTCCACATCCAAGAAAATTCCTCCGGTGGTGCGGTAGTTGTTAAAACCATCTATGATAATATTGGTGGTACGGAGTAGCGGTGGCATCGAAGTCTTTTCTAAACCCGTAAAGTTGGAAGTCGGGGATGATCGGTTAGAATCCGAAAAGGCTTGGATTCGGGAAAGAAGGATTTTTTCAAAGAGCTTGGCGACGCAGGAGATGAGGCTGATTGGACGATAGTTTAACGGAAATTTTGGATCTTTGTTTTTTTTCGGAAGGAGAGAGATGGTGCAGTGCTTCCAGATCTGAGGAAAGTATTGAAGTAAGAGGCATTTGTTGAAACTTTTTGTGAGATGGGTTATTGCGTTCATCGGAAGTGACTTGAGGGCTATGTTCTTAATTTGATCGTGTCCTGGGGCCTTGCGGATGTTTAGTTTTGAGATGATGTCGCAGATTTCTTGAGGGGAGGTGAGAGGCGGGATGCTGGTTGAATAACTATTTAAAAATCTTCTAATTGTCCTGTCCACTTTGTCAATGTGATCGTCGTCATAAGGGATTCTATTTTCGGTGAATGATTCTTCCAGATTGTCGACGAAGCAGTCTGCTTTTTCCTTCGTTCCGAAGACCAGTCCTCGGGAACTAAGGATCGGGGTAAATGATAATATTGTTGGTATTATGTCCCTGCTACGAGCCGGAGGGTGTCGGTGTCGATATTTGTCGTCTTTTTGAGGGAATCCCAAACATGCTTTGACTTTTTAGTTCTGTGCGGATACCTCTTGTAGTCGGCTTTGACTTCCGCCTTGAGGGGAGGGTGGTTGAGTTCTTTGCCAAAGTTTGCGTAGGCGGTTTTTTTCGGATTTTTAAGTCGGGTTTCGAAGGGGATATTGATATTGAGTGAAGGATAGGCTTGAACTTGCTGGCTTGATTTATTGCAATGTGAATCTGAGTGTTGAAATTAACTATGGCTTCTTCTATCTCTTCAATATCGCTGATTTGAGGATTTCCAGGGAGTGAGAGGTGGCTATGATATCTTGAAATTTTATACCAATTGGTGAGAGTCTTAAAATTTTGTTTGAAGGAATTGAAGAAATTGATCGAAATGACAAAGTGGACAGGGTTGTGGTCACTCTGACAGTCCGAGAGTGGGACCCTGGCCGATATTGTTGATTCCACAGGTGATTCCAAAGTCGAGGGTGGAGGGCCTGCCGCGGGTAGGAACTCTTGTGGGCCCATTCGTCTGAATTTCGCCCAAAAGGAGCGGGTATTTGACTGCATTAGCTTGAGGATGTGTGGTCAATCAGGGACGACTCTTAGGGGAGTGGGTGTGGCAATAGAATTGAGTTTGAGTGCCGAGGCGATCCCAGCCTCCTTCGCTATTGGCCGGCTTGCTCTGTTCCTATTGGTCGAGAGAAAGTCTGGTAGAGTTTTAAGTTTTATCCGAAGAAAATTAGGAATTTAGGCGATTAAATTAAAATATTGCGAGGTCTAATAAATGAAGGATTAATATTATATTTTCTATTCGAGCAATTGCTCGGTTAGTATGATTATCTATATTATTAAAAGAATTTAGTAGCTATTTTTTGAAAAAACATTTTAAAGTTTTAAGTTTGATAGCGAATCTTATGTCTTCGTTTCTGACATACCACGGAGAGTCCGTGATAATTTTAATAATTTTATTTTGAGCTGATTCCAGCATCTTGATATTAGAATAGGCTGCGTGGCCCCAGATTGGACTTGCATATTGGAGAATTGGTCTGAGAACGAGTTTATAAATAAGCATTTTATTTCTTAAGGATAAACATGATTTCCGTGCAATTAAGGAAAACTTTAGCGACGGAAATATTGAATTTTCTACGTATTTGTATAATGTGTTGTTTAAAAGTGAGTCTTTTATCTAGGATAACTCCTAGGTATTTGGTGCTTTTGGACCAGGGTACGTGCGTGTTGTGTAAATATAATTTTGGTGGTTCTTTTTTAATGTGGTGTGAAAAAGAAGACGGCCTCTGTTTTGCTACATTTAAAGCAATTTTCCAAGTAGAGAACCAGTCTTCTAGTTTGGCTATATGTTTGTGTAAAAAGTGAGTAACGAGTTGTAATTCGTTACTTTTTTGTGCCAGGATCGCCGTGTCGTCGGCAAACATGCATCGTGAATTGGCTGGTTCTAGGGATATCATTTACATATATATTGAATAATATAGGCGAGATGGAACTGCCCTAGGGCGTTCCAGCGTTAATTTTCCTGTTAGTCGAATGGATATTATTAACTTTGACCGCGAAGGATCTGTTAGTAAGGAAAGAAGAAATTAATTTAATTAAGTGGGGAGGGGTGTTAATTTTGATTAATTTGTAGAGTAGCCCCCACATGCCATACTCTATCAAACGCTTTCTGAATATCTAGGAAAACAGCTCCGGTTGATTTCCGGTCGCGAAATCCTGTCTTTATATACTCCACCACCCGCAGAAGCTGGTGTGATGTGGAGAGTCCGGCTCGGAAAACCACCGTGTTGTTGGGGAATTAATATGTCGTTATCGTTGAAATGTTGACAAAATTCTTTTTTGAATAATTTTCTCAGTAATTTTACTGAGAACAGGTAGTAAGAGAGATGGGCGGAAACTATCTGGGAGAGTAGGGTCTTTCCCAGGTTTTAGGATCGGAATAACCGAAGCTGTTTTCCAAATTTTTTGGGAAGTATCCCACTGTTAGAATATTATTTATTATATTTGTCAATTGGAAAATGACCGATCTATTGAAATGTTTGCACATTTTGTTAGTAATGCCCTCTCGGCCTGGGGCTTTTTTAATTTTAAAATTGTTAATTATTTGAACTATTCAGAGGGTTTAGTATAAGAAGGTGAATCGTCGAAGTTATTTTTCGTTGTTGAAGAACCTAGAAACCAGCCTTATGTGGTTGTTGTCTTGGATTGGGTTTGAAATATTGTTAAGCTGAAATTGGTTTTCTAGCGAATTTTGACAAAACACATTCGTGATTAGTCAGTCAGTGAGTGAGTCGCTTTTCTCCTTTATATTGTGACATCTTCGATGGGAGTAAATTCCCATCTTCCGATTCACAATAGGTTTTATGGTTTCATCAGCTGGTCACGGACAAGTGCCTCACCCATCGATTGTCCCTGAATGTTTTATGATCAACCAGCTGTGGAATGACCGGTGCACGTGGCCATGGGGCCATTGTTTATTGTCTGAACTCAGGGAGTGGAGTTTGCAGACGGGTCGGCATAATAGACTTAAGAGTTCGGCGCCCCATTGACAATAGGCGAAGCCTATCTTAAAAATAACCATGTTGTCTTTTTCTAGTGTTGTATGAAAGGGAATACTAGAAACAGGTGGCGTGATGGGCCAGTGTGTCCAGCTGTGGACAAGGAACTATGGCGCCTTGGACCAGACAGCTCGGGTGTGTTTTGGCGTGTTATGCGCCAATAGGAAGAAGGGAGGGGGTCAAGAGAGACTTTGGTCCTGCGAATAAGAAGGAGCGAGGGGCGTGTTGTGAACACACCCCTGTTGTTTAAAAAGGGTTGTTTTTGAGGAAGAAAAGAAAAGACCGGAAAAAAACCTGGAGAGAGAGAGTAAGAGGGAAGAGACCCGGAGAGAGAGAGAAAGAGAAAAAGACCGGAAAAAAAACTGGAGAGAGAGAGTAAGAGAGAAGAGACCCGGAGCGAGAGAGAAAGAGAAAAAGACCGGAGGGAAAAAAAATCCCCGAGAGAGAGTGAAAAAGACGATGAACGCCGGTGGCGTTGAGCATGAGTATATGAACTGACCACACCGGCTTGGCATTTAATCTGGATTTATATTACTTCATTTACAAATTGTTAGCAAATAAAGTTTGCTTTATTTGTATATTAAGCTGTAAAGATTTGTTTATTGATGGATAGCTACTCACGACGTTACAGTACCATCTATATATAAAAAGGAGAAAAGCGACTCACTCACTGACTGACTGACTAATCCACGATATCTCCGGAACTATTAAACTTACATATTTGAAATTTGGTAGATAGGTTCCCTTCATGGAGTAGACATCAGCTAAGAACGGATTTTGCAAAGATCTAATCCCAAGGGGCGTTACGGGGGCTTAAGGGGCGTTATAGATAATTATTTCCATTATTAATCTATTAGATGTACGGTCTTGAAATTTGGTACACAGATTTCTTTCATAAAATAGAGGTACCTTGCATAATGATTTTTACGAAAATTGACCTCCAAGGGGCGTTATGCATAATTATTTTCCATTTTTAAACTATTAGAAGTACAGTTTTGAAATTTGATAAGCGGACTCCTTTCATAGAGTACAGATCCGCTACAAAATGGGTTTTGTGAAATCGACCCAAGTTTGCGGAGAATTAAGCAGCGTTATAGGCAATTAACTCCTTTTTTAAACTATTAGACGTAAAATCTTGAAATTGAGTAAGCAGATTCCATTCATTAAGTAGAGATCTACTATAAGATGGGTTTTGTGAAAATAGATTCCTAAGTGGCGTTGCGGGGGCTTAAGGGCTTTATTGATAAATATTTCCATTTCTAAACTATTAGACGTACAGTCTTAAAATTTGGTAAGCGGATTCCTTTCGTGGTGCATCTACGTGTTCTAAAAATAAATTCTTTAAATACACAAAAGAAATTTAAGATTATATTTTTTTTTTCAACAGTATTAAATTGTTTTCATTTTAAAAAAAAAAGAGGAAATGCTCTTGAATTTTAGAATACTTGATAGTAAAAGTACAAACAATAAGTTAATATCAAAGACAAAATATTATGACTACAAACATTTTTAATTTGCCGTTACCGAGCAGCTTCATGTCTCGGTAAACTTGTTTACATAAAAGGATTATATTCTTCTTTGTACTGAATTGTTTCTTTTGCGAGTAATGACAAAATACTGGGCTTCTTAATTTTTTTTTTCGACTTTTGTACAAAAGAGTTATATTCTTAGCCTTTGGATAATCCTTACTTTTCATTTAAAATTTCAAAAGAATTGCATAATGCTTAAATTCTAAGATTACTGCTCTGATTTTGTGCGATGATGAACTGATTTTGTGCGTAAGGTAGAGCCAAAACATTCCTACGAAGACAACTGCTTCGATCAACATTCAAAACAATTACAAAAACATTTCCTTCTCAACGCACTGACTCCGCAATCGAGCTGCAGATAACTGTGACAACAATTTTTCTTTACTTTTTCCAAATCGAAGAGAAAGACTTTAGGTTCAAATAACACTCCCCCCTCCTCTTCGTTTGAACAGTCCCCTAAAGGCCAATCAGATCGTAGGAAAGTGGAGCGGCTGTTTCTCCGGACGACAGACTAATTCTGTCGCCGTTCCAGCAGAACTGTTCTGCCCATCTAATTAAATCTTTTAAATTTAAATTTATGTAACCCCATTTTTCGGCTCTTAATTCTTAAAATTCTGATGAGGAGGTACGTCCCGTTCCGGGACAGGAACTCCGTAATTGACATGCCACTTGCCACAGTCCCCTAAAGTGACCGGGAAAGTAGAAGAGGGCTTTGTCGGCATAGTTTCTATTTATCCTATGTCCGACAATTTAACAGAAAAGGAAATGCCCTTTCCAAAGATTTATTACGGCAATAAGAGAAAGAATAGTTTTCCGGCTACTTGAAAGAAACCTTAGAAGATTTACAAGAAGGCAGAAATGCATTTCTAGGTTTTCTTACACCAAATAGGCATATGATAATCAACAATGACCAAAAACTGAAGGATCAACAATAATCAACGGGGAGAAGCATTTTTGGTTGATATTTTTATATCAACGACTTGTTGATATTTTTATTTTACTACTTGCTTTCCATATTCATTTACATGAACCATCTTATTCTGTATTCAGAGTTTCAAATGTTCAACAGCCTTAGAGCGCGCCCGAACACTCCTTTCTTTGTACATAAAATGCGTGACTCACGAATAAATAGGCGAAAAAAAAAAGAGAACGAACATATTATTTTAATTTAAATGTAACTATCTGTTCCACTACGTTCAGATTATATTTATTTTTTCAGATATTTTTGGATTGGATAATTTTTTTTTTAAATTATCCAATACTCTGTAGAACTTTTCTAAGTTTAAAAGTCCCCATTTTCCTTTTCTTAGAGAAACTTGTTTGGAAATCGCCTGTGATAATTTCTACTGATTTCAGTTCAAAAGATTTCTTTTCCTTTTAAAGGAGACATTTCCTACGAATTTAAACCACATTCCACCAAGATTTCTTTTTCAGTATTATTAAAAGGCATTGAATGAAATAGTATAAAACATTGATTATATTATATAAAAACACTAATCACAATGATAACTATTGCACAAAAAGGAAACGTTTATTTCATTTCAGTCAAAGGTATAATAACCTAAAGCAAATTTAAATTAATTTATCAAGGTAAAATTTATTTATATTTTGATTTTCAGTAAATGTTGAAAATGTTATAGATTTATTTTTATTATTCTGTGTTAAACGCAGTAATTTCGTACATACAAACTCAAATTATCGTGTTAACTCTTAAATTAATTAATTTTGAAAAACAAATAATAATATAATTATTTGAACATTTAGATACATACAATGAATTTAAAAAATGGAAAGAAAAAGCAAAATTTTTGCCTGTCTCTCTCTGTCATAATGTAAAGTCTGAAATCGATAATGGGCTATTTTATAATCATATGGTACTCTGAAGCTCTCTATCTTTTTATAATGGAAAATATTTGCTTTAAGACACATATATAATTCTTTAACAAATAACAAAATTACATTAACTATATGTGAGTTAAAAAAATCTTATAACTATTGAACATCTGTATACCAATAGACATGTTAATATTCAACTAAGCTATATTGTGGTTAATCAATTTATAATTGCTTCTCTGAGAATTAATTAGTTATTTATACAACACTCTGTTAAGAATTTTTGTATACTTACTTTCTTAAAAGAATAAAAACATTGATAAATGTCATCTTCTTATTGCCTCGATAATTCATTCTGTTTTGATGCATTAGATTTCATAATAATTATTCAATCTTAAGATTAAGTTTAGATTTTTACACCAAGCATTTTTCAAGGATTAAAATTATATGATAATGTTCATCTTTGATCTAATTGTTCCTATGTATGCTGAAAATTATGATAATCGATTAACAATGACAGATAAACGTGATAAATGGCAGGAATGTGGCGTTAACTTAATACTTTATCTCAAAATCATAAATAAATGTTACTTGTTAAACAGTATCACATTGTAGATTCCACATGTTTTTACAGCTGTGGTAGCCGAGTGATCACAATTGAGGATTCCATCATCTAGCAGGGCTCTAATACACGTTAACTTTCTAAAGGCTTAAAGTACTTTCATTGACGTCATAACATAATCGACTGGGTTCCAGGTCGGATATCATCCTCGTTACTTGATTGTTATTCAAATAATGAGGTCTGTCTCATTGCGATATCCCTCATGTTTCCTCTGAATGAGACATTAATAAACTATCGATTTATTTGCATGTTCTTAAAAATAAATCCTTTAAATACACAAGTTAATAAATGTAAAATTAAAATTTTTTTCCAACTGTAATGTACTGCTTTCGTTAGCATAAAATATCAAATCCTTTGAATTTTTAGAAAAATTCTTGATTAGTAAAACGCAAACAATTAGTTGACATAAGACAAAATTATGACTACATATCTTTAAGTCAGCAAGGAGCAAATCATTCATGTATCTTGGTAAACTTATTTATATATGAGGAAACAACTATTCTTATTCGTGTTTAATTGTTCTTTTATGACTAATTACAACACATTTATTTCTTACTTTTTCATCTTTCATATAAACAGTTATTTTATTAGTTTTATGGATAGAAGTTAAATTTGTTAACTTCTTATTTTTAAGTTACAATAAATTATAATTCTTTTGATGTATCAGTTAGTATAACATTGCTGAAATTCTAAGATAAATGCTCTGATCTCTGTGTGATGAAAATAAATAAACTTCAAAAATATTTTAAGAAATATAATGCACGCGTCATTCTAATTCTAAACACAATCTTCCCTTTTAGGACGT
Organism: Trichonephila clavipes; assembly: GCA_019973935.1. Lineage (NCBI taxonomy): Eukaryota > Metazoa > Arthropoda > Arachnida > Araneae > Nephilidae > Trichonephila > Trichonephila clavipes. The sequence goes on along the minus strand of BMAU01007062.1, from coordinate 3,688 downwards.
ATGGTAATACAATAGTTTCCAAATGTGCAGCTAGGAAAAAAATTAGCCCCAGTCCAAAAATAAATCGAAAAATTCACAATAATCGAATTTTCTTTATTAACATAGCAATAAAAACCATTACATTTGAAATCAATGTAAGATCAATCCCCTCTTCAATAATTTACACTCAAAACGTGAAAAAGGCCTCCACAGGTATCTGCCGTTTTTTAAGTGATTGATTAGCTTGAACTTATTCACTACTGTGCAATTTTAACTGAGTTGGCCTGATTACAGCTATGTTGTAACCTTTTATATTTATATATTAAATGTGGGAGAAATTATCGCAAGTTCGACTTGCTTGCTGGTCAGGGTGCGAAGGCCCCGCTTGAGGTTGAAGGCTCTGGTGCATGGCATCGCTTAGCCCATTGGTAGGTACGCCACTGTGTTCACTAGTACTTTCTGATTCAGTTCTTGATGCACCTACTTGTAGAAATCAAATTTAATTCAGTTGAATATACGTGCTGATGACTTTTTAAGAAAAAATAAAAAAATCTTCCAAATTTTTGATAAATTTAATTTTTGTTTACGATAAATTATATTTTGTAGTACAAATAAGAATATACGTAAAGTAAAATTATTCATTCAGATCTGAACCGAAAACCATTATTTTTGGCAGAACGGAAACCGGAAGAGAAACGATATTTTTTTATTGAACTGGAACAAAATGACCTACGGTTCGAAGTCCTGGCTCTATATGTTTAGAAATCACTTATTCAAAGTATTAGAAGAAAAATTGAGAAAAATAGTGTACTCTTCCTTCTACATTTGATAAAGAATTTGATTTCTTTTAACTGAACAATATTTCGATATATGTAGAAGTCTAATTTTTTTTCCAGGAGCTTTAAACAAAGTTAACATTTTTTTCCCCAGAGTATAATGCGATCTTATTTTCTGTGTTCAAATGAATTCGCCGTCTTTTACGGTAATTAATTGTTTCTATAACTGTTACGGTTTATTTTTTATTTCGAACATATATGTTTAGTTTGTTGGGTTATAACTGACAAATACGCCGTGGTGTTTCGAAAATTTACTGAGTGCGTACATACTTCCAACGCCATTGTGCTCATAAATAACGAAATAAAATGGAAAGAAAGTACAAATACACACACACAGTAAAAGTTTGATTCTAATCAATGGGCACGGAAACAAATTTAAAAAAAAAAAAAACCTGGCATTTAAATTTTAAAAATTAAAGGTTTATTAAAAAAAAACATTTAAAGAAAACAGTTATTATACAGTTCGCAACACTCGGACATGACTTCACTCCGTCGTACCCAAAGACCGAATCCCTGCCACTTGCCATTCCACATTCCAGGGGGGAGGGGAAACCACCCATTCCCCTTAGCTGGTGTCAATGGGCCTTCCCACTCCTACACCTCCCCTTTAAAAGCTCATCCGTCATTCCAGGACGATGAAGCTGAAAAGAAACTATAAAAAAAAACACATGCACACATACATGGCAAGAAACAAGATAACGAGAGAAATTTTTTTCAGGTATCATGTAAAAGAGCTTTTGCTAATACAACTCCCAAAAATAGATTTACAAATCACATTAATATGCTAGAAAATTAATATCCGTACAAGTTTTAAATACAAAAAATACTCAAAAAAAATATTAAAATATAAAAAGAAGTTACTAAAAATATATCATAAAATCTAAAATAATTATACAACATGTACTAGCAAAGCATATTTAGAAGCCAAAGTTTTAATCTTTTAGAAATTTTAAGAAATTATGGTACTGAAAAACGTTACACATATATATATATAATCATTGGCATAAATCTTATCTATTTAACAGGAGCAGGCAACCTGGATAATTCATTACTTTTACATGCTTAAACCTCCAGCCAAACGTTAATTCTATTTATTGTACTAGGTTTAAACATTTAAAAAAATTCTCTTATTCTTTTTCTTCCAATTTCTAAGTAAAATGAAAGCAAGAAAAATTCTTTTCAATCCCAAAAGCGACAAAAAAATCAACGCATGTTATTGTCCATAAAACATCCACGCGAACCTTAAATACTTCAATCCTGCTTTCAACTCCAATTTAACAATACCTGTTATGAGATCACAACAACATTGCACCAGGATTGAGTCAATAAATTAGGAAATACATTCCTTACGGGGCAACCACGCCTATTACTATACAAGATTCTATTTTTAAATACACAAGTTAAGACAACCTCACTCTTGCTTTCTTTTATACCTTGTCCATTTGTTTGGACATTCGATCCATTAATTTTTACTGCAACCAAATCTCCGTTTGGAACATTCAATAAAGACTGTGTGTAAGTCTCAGGACGTAGATCGGTGATCACTTCTTGGCTGCAAACTGATTTTGAATCTGTTGAACTAATAATTCCTTCTTCCTTTGAAGGTTCTCGAAGTTTCGCAGGATTGCGAATCATTTGCGAGTTTTCTATTAATACTTCATAATCAGAGGAACAGATTAACATGTCGTTAACCAAATTTTTAGAGACAGGCACAACACCGTGCCTAAAGTCATTCAATTCCATGTTGGAATATTTTACTTCACCCATTTCATGCTCCCCAAATGCAGACGTTATTTGAATTGACCCTCTATTATTAATGCTTTGTCCTTCGACAACATCTGGTCTTACCACGGGCATCTGGGCACCTGTGTCTATGACAGCATTCACCATTTCTTGCTCACCCTTGACCTTGACGTAAACAAACCCTTAAATCGTCCATTCCCTTTTCTTCCTTGATAGGAGTAGTTACTGGTATCGTAGCTTCAGCCATCAACACAGCAGGAGACGTTTCCTCACATGTTCCTCGGCCCCCGATACTAATTCCGGTAATTTGAAGATGTCTTCTTACGATCTTCTGCACAACTCGTCCGCTTAACATTCGACCGAATACTCGATCTCTAACCGCAGTTCATTCAATTCTGATTCCCAGCGCAGCTGCTGGATTGCGTGCTGCCTGGCGATTTTTCCTCCCTCGATTGCGAGCTGCCTGGCGATTTTTTTCCTCTTTTCCCTTTCAAAGTGTTCCTCTAAAATAACAGATAACTGATCTCTAACGAACTCTTCTTCGTAATCTTTGCTACCGATTATGATATTCCTTGGAGCTCTATATTCGTCATTTTTATCTGATACCTTTTGACCTAACTCCTCAGCCAACAAAACTAAATCCTGCTTTTTTAGCTTTCTCCAAAAATGCCATTTGAAAATTTTTCTTTTTTCCAATATACCGCAACTAAACAAATAATCAAAAATGAAATAACACCCAGAAGGGATTGCCAAAAAATTAAACACCACAAATATATATTCCTTGTTTAAAACACACAACAATAAGCATCCGCTACACTAACACAACACTCAATGAATTAGGAGGAATTCCAGAATAATGTATTGTTGCGTTTTCCGGGGTTCGAAATGATTGAAGCCGAAGAGCGGGATCCAAAACAATTTTATTCTTGGCCAAAATAGTCCTCCACAAATTGTAGAACAGTTCGAGAAATTCACTTACAATCGATGAAAATACTGATAACACAGATGCAATACACTAACAAAAAAATAGTAAACACTCAGCACAAAAATAATAACTCAATAAAAGCAATAACTCACGCACTATGCAATCGTCTCTCTCAAGCGAGAGGTATCACTTGCATGAAAGCTGA
>BMAU01007061.1:0-36703 GCA_019973935.1 Trichonephila clavipes | reverse complement strand
TTGTAGGAGTGGGAAGGCCCATTGACACCAGCTAAGGGGCACGGGTACCCTCCCCTTGGAATGTGGAATGGCAAGCGGCAAGCCATCTCGGTCTTTGGGGTACGACGGGAGGAAGTCATGTCCGAACCGTCGCCACACCGTATAATAACCGTTTTCTTTAAATCTTTAATAATAAAAACCCTAATTTTTAAAAATTCAGATGCCAGGTTCTCCCACTCGCTTCCGTGCCCATTGATTAGAAAACAAACTTTACTGGCGCAGCCGGTAGGATCGAGTCTTAGCGAAAACCCCACAGGAAGAACGTTCCAGAAATTTCCTTGAGTTTCCTGGATTCCCGCGCGTGGAAATGAATCAGGTAAGAGTTTTTGCCTGCAACTCTCTGTAATGTAAGACGAGAGAAAATTTGTAAAATTATACTCGTTCAATCATCCATTTATTAAGCAGAGAATTTTGATTTTATTTTTGTGCACGTCAGTGTAAGTCGTTTTTTTTTGCTCTGCATATCCATGCAGTTGTAACTTGCTGAACGCCAGTTCAACTTGGAATTAATTATATACATCAGTATATATATTTTATTATTCTTGTTCCATATCAATGGAAAAGTAAGTTTTAGAACATCCTCGTTCTAAAAAATTAAGAAGCTTCAAAATCATTAATTTCTCTCAGTATTATTATTTTATTGCATATCCATGACAGTTATTTATAAAATTTTGAAAACGCCAGTTCAAATTTCTTAGTTATTATATATCAGTATATTTTTTTATTATTTCTTGTTCCATATCAATGGAAAAGTAAGTTTTAGAACATCAGTTCTATGAATTAAGGAAAAACTTCAAAATCATTAATTCCTTTCAGTAAGATTATTTTATGCTGCATATCCATGCAGTTATAAAAAAATTTTTGAACGCCAGTTCAATTCGTGAAGTTATTATACACACATAAAGTACATCAGTATATATTTCTTATTCTTGTTCGCATATCACGTTGGAAACCTGCAATGTTATAAACTGAACAGCACTTCTATGGAAAATCATCACCCAAACATAGTAAGATCATATGTTGCTCTTATGACATTTATTTATTTTGTAATGTACACAGTAATAAATTCACGTCAGTGAATAGCAATTGGGTTTGTTTAAAAATTAATGTTAAAGAATAATACTTTATCTCATGTCAATGAAATTATTTTGTGCTTATGTACGCTTAGTATTTTTTCGATTATTAATGTCAAAAAATATATTATCAGTCAAACCTGGAGAAAACTACCGAATATATTTGTAGCGGCTCTATTATTCCAGCCAGGAATAGATTAAGTGGTGCATGTCGGTTATATTTTAAGTGATTATATTGTGTATATCAGAAATAGGTTAGGAGATTATTGTGTGTCAAATGCTATTTTCTTAAGTGATTATTGTGTGTCAGTAATATTATTTAAGTGATTATTGTGTGTCAGCTTAATAATTTAAGTGATATTATTGTGTGTCGGCCTAATATTTAGGTGATTAGTAAATATCGGCAACATATTAAGTGATTCGTGTGTATCAGATAATATTTCTATTTCCAAGTGAGGATTCTTTGTGCGTAGAAAGTAATATTTTAAGTGATTGTTGTGTATAGGTAATATTTTAAGTGATTATTGTGTATCAATAATATTTTAAGTGATTATTGAATAATCAGTATATATATTAAGAGATTCTATTTATAGAAGGTATTAAGTACACTTTTTGGGATATTGTGAAGCACATGACTATTGTTTGTGTTTTCTTCCCAGTTCATCGAGTATTGAGTTAGCTTAGCGGACGTTGTTTGTAGGTGTTTTAATGAAAGATATATGTGTGGTATTGCTTAATTTTTGCAATTCCTTTTAGTGTTATTTTCGTCTATTATTGGTTAGTTTGAGTATATTTTAAGAGAAAAAATTTTCGAAATGGCATTCTTGGGGGAAGGGCTAAAAAGCAAGATTTAGTGTTGTTGGCTGAGGAGTTAGGGTCAGAAGGTATCGAGATAAAATGACGAATATAGAGCTAAGGAATATCATAATCCGTAGCAAAGATTACGAAGGAAGAGTTCGTTAGAGATCGTTATCTGTTATTTTAGAGGAACGCCTTGAAAGAGGAAAGTAAAGTGAGAAAATCCACAACTAACGCGAATTCGAGTTAGAGAATGCGGCTTGAAATCGAAGAGATCGCGATTCGATCTGAAAGAATTTAAGCCCGCTTAAAACAAGTGTTAGTGATTTAATTGGAAATCATTCCGAATTTCGACATAAGGGATAGGAGATATCGTTCTTTCCTTACCCTGTTTGAGAGACAAGCGGAAGCTTGATATTGGAGTAGAGGAAAGCAGAATTGTGGTATCTAGCTCTTTCTTTTGGCACGCATGCCGCCCGGCCTTATTACTTCCAGCCTAATAGCCAGAGAGTACAGACAGATAAGTTGCGAGCAACTAGCTGACTGACATAAAAGGAGTGTTAAAAAAGGGTTTCGAAGATGAGCCCAGTACGACCTTCAGGCAAAAATTCATGGAGACCATCAGCGCATACGCTGAGGCGATCTTGGCGTGATTTTTGTGCCTCGAAATTACGAGTTACTGCAAGATAGCCTGGCTCGATGGAATGGGAAGTAAGGATTTCAAATCATTGAAAGAGATTTAACAATAACCTCGATCAGGCTCAAAACGCGCGCCGGGGAGATAAGAGAGCATTTCGTGCATGAATGGGCCAAATTTTATGAACCATCTGTTTTGGCAGATAAAATTGGACGGCTACGAAAGTGTTCGCGTCGAGTGTCAAGAAAACGAGTCAACCTCGAAATGTCCCCCAAAGCAATACGTCGTGGATTCGACGATCTAATATTAAAAAAGAACATGCAATAATTAAAAATGATATCTCAGAGAACAAAGCGTATAAATTGCCCTTCCGTAACAAGAACCCAAACAGCCAACATTTAAAACCTTACTTGCTATTCGTGTGGAAGAGTTGGGCATTTACCCTCGAGGGTGTGTCATGCTAGTAAAATCATAAGAAAACCCCTCCCCTACTCGCCAGATCAATGCCGTGGAGCACCACAATGAACGTTTCTTTTCAAGAACAATCATCTGCAATTTTAACGGCTAAGGTTGCGATCTCCGGTATATTCCCTGCCAAGGAGAACGATAGAAAAATAGACGAGTTACAGCTTGTCCACATTAAGTGTGGGAATGAAATTTCCGAAGGCTGTCATCGACAGGTGCCCAGATATCCGTGGTAAGAGCAGATGTCGTCGAGGGACAGAGCGTCGATAGTGGAGAGGACAATCCAAATAATGCTCGGCGTTTGGGGAACGTGAGGTAGCCCGGAATTGAGAAGATTTTCAACCTGAAAATCGGCGACTCCAGACTGCGGGGTGAGATACCCGTTGTGTGTGCGGTTTCTACAAAGGCTAGTTAACGACATGTTAGTCTGTTCGTCTGCTTGTGAGGCGCCGTTAGAGAACGTGCAGTTTATTCACAACCCCGCAAGCTTCTATTACGTATCTTCAAGGGCGGTTGGAAAGGTATTACTGCAGATGATCCGAAATCAATTTCCAGCCAAGAAATGACCCGAGAAATCCTACCCCCTCTGAAGTTTACATACAGGCTGTGAGCAAAGCAAATGAGGAAGAACAACTTTCGGAGGGAAGGGAAACGCGTAGTGCATTCATAGAAAGTGCAAAGGGAAGATGACACGTTAAGAGATATACTGCGGAGTCTTGCGGAACAGCGAAAGGAACTCAGTAAAAAATACATAACGGAATATTGGTACACTCTGAATGTATTTGTGGAGAGAACATCGATCGGGTAGTACTTTGCCACAATGTAAAAGAGAAGAAGTGCTCGAAAAGTGGCGCGTGACGTCCCTCTCTTGGTGGACATCTGGGGAGCAGAAAACTAGGCAAAGAATAAAGTACTCATTTTATTGGCCGACAATAAAACAAGATGTCAAACGGTTTTGGTAAGAAAGTTATGGATCTGTCAGCTTCGGGGAAGCCTATCACTTACAGAGATCGGGTTCCAATGCAACCATTGGTCAGACCCGAAATACCCTTTTTGGAAGTGTGGAGTGTGGACTGTGTTGGGCCGTCTGGAACTATCGCTTCTGACGAAGGAACCATCATTTTATTATTTGCGCAGATTGATTTATGCACAGTGGTGGGCAGCAGGCCATGCCTGATAAGGAAATAAGCGCCGAGACTACGTGCAGCGTCCTTCTGAAAACCTTCACGCAAGGCGGGTTTTCCAGAAAATGATCTGACTACTGGCCAAGGGAACTAATTTCTCACCTCAAAACTTTCTGGGAAATGTTTCTCGGCAGGTGTTATGGGGGTTTCACCACGTTTTTCTACCCAGGCATCCTGAAAGCATCGGGTGCCGTGGAAAGGTGGAAGCCGCGCGTTGGAAGGACATGTTAAGTAAGAATGTTCAAGAACATGGAGTCCGGTTGGGATCTCCATCTTCCCTTGTTGTTATTCGCATGTAGAAGAAATACCCCTGCAGTACACCATGAGCATGTCGCCATTCCAATTTAGTATACGGACGTTTGCCTTCGGGACCTACTTATCTCTTCTCGGGGAGAAGTGTGGGTAGGAGAAAGAGAGCATCCCGGCTACATACTCCCGTTTCGGTGGAAAAATATCTGGAAGACTTCATAGAAAAAGCTAAGAAAGGCTCATGAAATAGCTAGCTGAGACGGCGGAAGCGACTCAAAATAGTTACGCATCATCATACTATAGTTTACGAGTCCAGGGAAAAAGCAATTCAAGGTAGGAGAATAAAGGGTTCACGGTGCTGCTTCCGTCTTCTGCTCGCCAAATTGATGTGAAGAGCGTGGATGAGTCCGAATAGCTGCGATGGTTGAAATGGCTAGGCCGTAATCCGCGAGAGTTGAATTGAGATGATATGGGGGCGTAAGAGAGTTACCGCTTCCAGTAACTTGCGTCCTTACGCATAGCAAGAGTGGGACAAGTTGGCTTGATCTTCGATCAAGACTCAGATTTCGGGACCTTCATTATGCTCCAACAGATATGGCTGTATCATCTAAGCGGGATGTTGCTGGATCGCATAGGCGGTGATTGCCGGGAGTCAGATGATGTCTCAGCGGCTGGAGTTATTGGAATACTCTTGGAAAATTTCTCCGCCAGTTTGTTTTAGTTCCACTTCGCTGGCTTAGCAAAAGTAAAGGGGCATAATTTAAAAACTGAAACCGAGATTTCACCCCAAAAAGATGCACCACTTGCCGCATACCTATTGACTTTGCAGCAAAGAGAGTCGATCGTCAGAATCCAGTGAGGTTACTGCACCTCCGAGCTCATCGGAGCCGAGTGAAAGTGAATGTGTGTGGGCGCATCCACTGTTTGTGTATCCAAAAAGAACGGAAGTATCAGACTAATGATGTTGACTGCAGACTGTTTTGAATGGTTTCCCACTGTTGCCAGGCGCGCACCGCTATGCAGGAAATGCACAGGGATCTTCATGACTTCTCTGTTTTAAGTGGGCCAAGCTAATTATATCAACCGCTCTGGAGCCGCAAACAGGGGCATGCGGGCAGATTCCGGCTCGCAGAGAGAGGCAAAGTTTTTCCTTACACAGCCTTTGTGACTCATCATGGTCATTACCGCTCTTAGTGAAAAGAGCCCTTCGGGATGAAAGAACGCCGGGGAGTACCTTTCAAGAGAGTTACATGGATCAGGAGTGCAACGTGGTGAAACATCGCCGGCAAGCATATTGTCGATCATATAACGTCGACGATGTAGCAGTTTTCTCCCAAAGCATGGGAACAGCAGCACGTGGAAAACATCTGTGTGTAGTGAACATCAAGCGATTCAAGAGGTCGGGTTGCAGATTAGCAACATAAAAGCGCAGTTTCGCAAGAAGAAAGACGTGTGAGAGTTTTAAATGGGCACGTTGTTGGTTCAGGAGCAAACATTCGGCGAATCCGGAAAGGATTGAATCAATCAAAAATATATACTGTACCAACAGCAGAAGAAAGAAATACGAAGTTTCGCTGGGCTTAGGCGGATTCTATCGAGAGTATCCCAAACTTCTCGCTATCGAAGCTCCTAAGGCTAATAACAGAACTGACAAGGAACCGAGTTCCGAAGATATAATCCCTTGGAAATGAAGTTGCCGAACGAAGCTTTTACAAAATTAAAGGCACAACTGCTAGTAAGCACCAGTTCCTTTGCGTACACACCCGACCTGCTCGAAAACGCTTACCGGCTATACACCGGATGCTTCGGCGACGCGCCGTCGGCGCTTGTTTGTCTCCAAAACGATGAACAGTAAAGAGTAGAACCCAATTGCATTTTTCGGTAAGAGCCGACCGAAACTCAAACTCGGTGGAAGCTGGCCATAGAGCTGATGAGGCTATCTGCGTGCGCATAAGAGAGCATTGAAGCGCTTCGATGGCTGGATTTTCGAGGGCCGAAATTGAGGTGATATCGAGATCACAACCACTCTGACGTACCTAACCTTAACAACTCCTCTTTCAAAGTGCCGCAGCTGGCTCGGTGGGCATTAGCCCTCCCGAGATGTAATGTAATGCTGGTATTTCATGCTAGGAAGGAGCGTTAAACATGTGAAGTAGCTGATTGCACATTGTCAGTCCGGTTGCCTGTTCCCGTTAGTTAAATCACAGGTTCGAAGCCAGATGATCGCAGCTTGACGATTTTTTTTGTATGTGTAGTAATTTCTGGAACTGCTAAAGATGAAAATTTTGGCTTTTATGATATATTTTTGGTGGCTTCTCTTTTATATTTTAATACTTACGAGTATTATTGTGTTTAAAACTTTGTACGGATATTAATTTTCTATGCATGTCAATGTGATTTGTAACTCCATTTTTGTGGGAGTTGTATTGAGCAATAAGCTCTTTTTACATGATACCTGAAAAAAAAATTTCTCTCTCGTTATCTTGTTTCTTTGCCATGTGTGTGTGTATGTGTTTTTATAGTTTTCTTTTCAGCTTCATCGTCCTCGAGAATGACAGATGTGGCTTTTTAAGGGGAGGTGGCAGGAGTGGGGAGGCCCGTTGACACCGGCCCAGGGAGATGGGACGGTTTCCCCTGCCCTAGGAGAATGTGGAATGGCAAGTGAAAGCGAGCATTCGGTCTTTGGAGTACTGACGAGAGAAGTCATGTCCGGAACGTTGCTAATCTGGTGGCCACAAATTGCTTTCCTCAAATGTTTTTTTTTAATAAACCCTAATTTTTAAAAATCAGATGCCAGGTTCTTAATTGTCTCCGTGCCCATTGATTAGAAACAAATCCTTGCTGATATGAAAGAAAAAATATGCATAAAACTATTAGTTCATTCATCATTTATTTGATCTTGAAAGTGGAGGAAAACACACATGCAGCTGTTTAATAAAAAAGAAAAATAGTTGAGTTGACCTTTTTTTCGGTATTCATATGTCAGGCGAAGACATGAATAAAGCATTTACTAAGAGTTGGCATGAGCAAATAATTCAGAATACATTATAGATTGAATATAGCGAAGCAAATTGTTTTTCTTTGTTAAATAGAAAAGGAAGGGGTATAAAAAAATCCGAAATCAGTTTTAAAATAAATTTTACAGAAATTGATCTTTTTTTAGTACATTTTTTAAATAGATTGTTTATATTGTTAATGCAAAAAGAAAATGCTCTCTCTATTGCTTATTTTTTATTTATCCATTTACATATACGCATTACAGCAAGTATTTACAGAAAAGCGTTTCTCGCATAAGAATAATGCTAAATATAAGAATACAATTATACTTCCGATATAGGTCTAATTCTACAAAATGTAATCTTTAAAAAATTGAATAAAATAGCAATATTAGAAAATTTCAAAATACAGAATATCAGGTTTCCATACACACATATGTCCATTTTAAAAAATTGCATATGAGCACATTTTATAATTAATATATATGTTCTTGTAGTTACTTCTTAAAATAAAATTTTTTCATGCACAAAAAATTCTAAGTTCTAAAAATGTTTTCAAAATAATAATAGATTAACGCTTGAAAAATTGAATGAGAAAAAATGGAATATTAAAATGAAGGTTTTAGATAACCAATTTTCTTTTATTGAATACGTGTTTTTAATTATAAAATAACTCATTATTTGTTGTTTTTAATAGCTGTATAAAATACCCGATAAAAATCTCAGCCTTAACCTTAAATATACCCTTTAAAATTTTATTCGATAATATATTATAAAATGAAATACTTATTTATATATATATATATAATGAATATTTAACAAATATCTTCAAAAATAATAATTGTAAAAGTCTTATTTTCAAAGATAAAATCAACCTCTAAAATTATTAATAGTTGGTTTAGTCAATCCAAATGATAAATCCACAACAATAACAGCGTATTTCAGGAAAATCAAAATACAGCGTCAATAAAATTAACATATTTTCATCGCCATATAACTATGCATGAAAGAATATCCATTAAGGACATACATTGCATTCTAAGTAATAAAATTTCTTCATTTACTCTTTTATATTATATATAAGCCAGAATTAATAAAAGCAGATTCAATACTCAGTGAATTTTGACTTAACGCGTCTATTTGCATTTTCTCCTTAATATAGATATATAAATAGACATAAATCACGAAGGTCAAATAATGAGCATCACTTCCCCATAATTAAAGAAACTTAATCGATTCAATGGTCCAGACATGATTATGACAACCAATCCCTTCTTAAAATAACTTTCAATAGCACACGCCGAACAAGAACAAGCGAGTCTTTTGAAAACTAAACCAGAGATCGACTTAGAGGTCAAAACCGATAAGTTTGAATAAATCGACTTATGTTCCAATTGGAGGGTGCAGCGGTTATTACCTGCATAATCTCTCTGGTCTTCAAAACAAGGAATGAAGAAAAGATCGAATAATTGCGATGAATAAAAACATCAAAAGTAAAACGTGTTCAACATTGAAAACTAGGCTTGCCATGTCAAAGCACTCTGTGTGCTGAGGGTAGAAAAGATGATTTGTGATAAATTAGATTATGTATGGGTAATAAAAATAAAAATGAAAATTTTTGAATGTTAAGTTATTGTTACTGGAACGAAAAATGAAATGTTTTCGAATTCTCGGCAGTTGTCTTGTGTTTTGATGCTTCAAATTGACATGTTTTTCTCTAAAAGGTGTTCTATATAATTCAATACAAATTTAAGAAGGTTGAAGTTTTTAAAAAGTACACTTATTTATAGCTTCCAAAAATACCCTTTCTTTTTAAATCTGAAGCTTTTCTTTTTTAAATTATTTTTTGTTTATTTATCTGAAGCATTTATCACTTTGTACATGATTTTTAAAACTGTTTCAATAAACATTTATTTATGAAGAACTAAGAATTAGATATACACTGTGTGCATTAAAAAAAGGGTTTTTTCAATAAAAAAAAGCTAAATCATTTAATCATTTACGTAAGAATGTTGTAAGCAACACTTATTAAAAGTTGATTGAAAAAGTAGCATGGAACTGAAAAATCCCTGTGATGAGTGTCCAAAAAACATCCGGTCTTTAGTTTGATCTCCCTAATTGCTCACATTGCCCATATTGTGTCAATTTGTTGAGGCATTGCTGCCCATTCGTCTTTTGCCGCCAATCGAAGCTCCCGAATCGTTACTGGTGGTAAGGTACGAGGCTGCCGAAGCGTCTGCCTTCCCATACATGCTTGATGGGATTAATATTGCCAGCCAATCCTTATAAGAATTCTGTGGTCGAAGTTTTAAAAAAGTACACTAATAGCATAAAAAATACCCTTTCTTTTAAATCTGAAGCTTTTCTTACAAATTTTTAAGAATTATATTTTTGTTTGTTATCGTAGAAGTATTTATCACTTTTTTGTAGCTATCGTACCTATTTTAAAAACTGTTTCAATAAACATTTATTTATGAAACTAAGATTCTGTCGAAGAGATATAATATTTCTATCTAAGCAAAACATTGCTTCCAAATGTTACAGCAAGCTAATTCTAATTTTTAAGTCGGAAATTGAACAATGAGACATTAAAATGTTGTTATAAAACTTCAAATTAAAAAGAATATAGTGCAAATATTTTCCACTAATTCAGAATTACTGTTAGCCGTATTGTGCTTTAACTATTACGAATCAATTTTTATTAAGTAAACTATATATTGAGTGTTTGTATTAAATTTGCCAATAATCTGTACATTATTTGTGTGCGTTGATACATTGATAATTTATATAGTTAGTTGTGCGGGACACTTTTAAACAAGTTTCTGTTTTTTATGATAAAAAATTACACGTAACTACTACTAATAAAATTATACTATCAACTTTTCATAAAATCGTAGAATAAAAGTATGTATTTTTAAAAAGAGGAAAAATAAAAAGAAAATAGATTTTTAAATTAAGTAAAAATATGATATTTTTTTCTTGCATTCAGCTTTAAGACTCCCTAAACTATCAGTAATTTTGAATTCGTAAGTATAATGTTAATCCAATAGAATTTCAAATTTCTTACTCATTCTCGATTAATAATATTTATTTGAATAAAATGCATTCAAAAGAGCAAAAACCAATTTTTTTCAATTATATTTTCCCCTGATTTATTTCAAAATGTACTATATCTGTTTTAATTACTCGTTTTTAGGTTTTAAAATGTGTAAAAAATACTTAAGTGTATTTTGAAAAATCGAAAGAAAAATTTAATATAAAAAAGCTTATTTCTCAAAGTTCTGCTCTTCCGGATCAATTTTAAACTATTTAAAAGAGTTTGACCATAAACTAGCTTAAAATCGAAATTAATCAACACTTATTAATTAGCACTTATTATTAGCAACATTAATTTTTTAATTGTCCCTTTAAACTGTGTTCAAAGTCTTCGAAATTTAATAATATAGAATAAAAGCCACATTTGTGTGTTTTTTAATAATTCAAGTAATATTTAGCATTATCTAAACATGCAAAGAAAGCATTATATACACAGACACAATAATATAATAAAAATATTAAAATATTTATAGATCCTTGTTGAACAGAAAATCTAAATTAGGAATATCAAAAACTTGGGGTTATTTATCGTAATAATCTAAATATAATTTTTAAACTTTTCTACATATTTTTATTTATCACTTAAAATTATTAGAAGAAGGTTTAAAATATTCCAAAAAGGTATAAATGCTTTGTTTCTGCATTATTTCAATGTATTTTATTCGTAAATGGCATAAGGATTTTATTAAAAACACCAGACAATTTTAAAAAAACAAATATATTCCATACAATTACGTTCATTTTTTTCACTTTTTAATGCATTTTTTACTAGAAATTAACTGAACGAAAATACCAAAGAAACATAAGAAAAAGCCTTATTTTACATTTTTACAAAACAATAGCCCAAAAATAAGCACTTATGAAAATAATCATTTCACGTTGTTTTCAATATACGAGAAACTGAAAGAAAAAGCATCTTCAGTGAAAATGACAAAGCAATTGAATGACGCCTTTCTGTGGGAACATTGTTTCTTTTTAGTCTGGATTCATTAACCCGATATCGGTGTAAACAAAAGACAGAGGAATAATAATCCATTGGGTGCACGATTCAGGTCATGCATGTTATTTAGCAGGTGTTGAAAACCGAGGGTTAATAAAGGCATTTCATTATTCTTATCGAATGAATGGGTTTTGAAAGAAAGCGACTTCATCACAGGCGTGGAAAGATTTTTAATGTTGTTCTTTAAATTAAGTTCGCGAAGTTCAATGGTGAAAAGTAAAAATGTTGATGGAAGACAAATGGTTCTGTTCTAAGTTAGATTATTGAAGTAGTTCGCGTTTGGAGCAGACACAGTTAGAGTTATAATTTTCTTTAAAACACTTCTGCTGTCAAAAAAAAAAAAATTATAATCTTTATCGCTTGTAGAATATTTTTAAACAGTAGTAATAATGAAATAGCATAATTAAAATTAAATATATAATTGAAAACCTTAAAAAGCGCATATTAAGGTTTAATGGTTTTATGGAATATGGAGCAAAAAGCTTATTATCCTCAAGAAATTTATTTTTCGATGTTATGAATTATATAATGTTTCACTGAGTGATTGTTTTTTAGATTCCGTTAAAAATTTAATTGTATAGTATTTTCGATGTTTTAAAGAAATTAGTACTTTAAATTAAAATTCGTGCATTTTTATTTGAAACATTTGTTATTTAAATTATTTTTGTTAAAATCCTAATCACATTTTTGTATTCAGATCCCTCAAGCTTTCTTTCAATGTTTGCAAATGAAATTATTTTGATTTTTTTCTTCTACACAAGTAAAAAGTATTGTACACATGCCAGCTGGGTGGCGTGGTTGGTTTGTCGCTGGCCTCCTGCACCCAAGGTTGTGGGTTCGACCCCGGTCCAAGTCGGTAGATTTTCTTGACGCTGAAAATCGACAGCGGCCATGTCGTATGATTATACAGCATGTAAAATATCACTAGAGTGTCTGTTTGGCTTGCTCTCGGTAAAATTAAATCTAGTACATGTTCGCATCGTCAGAACTCAGGGGCCTCCTCTGGGGGAAAACTGGGCGTCAAAATTACCTTCGACGATTGGTATCTGCCTAGATGGTGCCATACTAAAAAGAGATATCAGCTTCAGGGGAATGTACTATAGATCTTCAATGGTAAAAAACCAATCCACAACTTATCAGATATAAAAAAAAGAATTGTACACATTTGCATTTAAACTGAGTAACGAAATATTTCTATAATTTTACTCATATGTTTTATTCTCATAGTAAAAATCAGTATTATATCTTAATTTTATATGCAGATAAATGTCTGTGTATGTGCATTATACCTTAAAATCATGAACATTCTAGGGATGAACATTCTTTACTTCATTGAAATTCATTTCATAGATTAAGATACTTGATGTGTAACTATATTTTTACCATTAGATTTAAGTTATTAGTCCAATGTCTTGCATTCTGAAATGTTTATGTAACAGTATATTTCAATGTGTTATTTAAAAATACATTCCGACTCTATTTGAAGAATGTATAATAATTTCATATCTGTAGTATAGCTTATACATAAAATTGTCTAGGATCCTAAAATTTTATTTTATTTCTTTACAGGGTCTTGTTTTCGGGATTATTTTAAGTGTGATGGTACTGAAATCTCACTGCAACGTAAATACAAAAGATTCGAATACTCTTATATCTAATATTTATGCATTTCAATTGCCTCGAAAACCTCAAGAACAGAAAGAAATTTCATACGAAAATGAACATCTCACCAACTTTCAAGGACACGAAACAACCATTCCAAAAGCACGAAAAATTCAGTTGGGAGTCTGGCCTTCAGAAATAAGTGAATCAAATTCAAACTTATCCCATATATTTCTTCCTCAAATACCATATTCAGATGCTAACGTGCTTAAAGTAAATTATTCTTTAATACACGTTTTGAAAAGTCATCAAGATGGCTCAAGTCATTTTGCTCCAAATATGCAAGAGCCATCAAATGCCAATTTAAATTACTTCAACACAGGTCAAATGAAAGATCAATTATCGTCTTCTGGGCATAGCTTAGATCAAATTCAACATCAAGATTCCACCTTTGTTCAACAAGAAAATTCAAGGTCAACAACATCCAACTCTAAATTGAATGCTGATATCTTACATTCAAAGAGAATGAAAAAGTTCCAATAGTCCTTATAACCATACAAAAAAGAGCACAATTCTCAAAGGAAGGGAAAAAGTGGTAGCACAGAACTCAAATCACAAAACTCAATACTCATACCAGAACACTCAGAGACATGGTCAGAATAACAGTAATTCTGTAGATTTAAATTCTAAGCAGATTTCAAGTCATTATTCCCCTTTATTAATAAATGATTCCTGCAAGTCATTCACAGCCAAACACAAAATTACTTAATGTTGCAGTAGAACCGGATACTTCTATTACAGTTTCGAATAATTTTGCTAACAATCCTATTAAAAGATAATATGTTTGAGTATAGCATTCCTCAAAATGGAGACGACGATTCTCAAACTCTTAATGGAAACCAATGGATGGAAGTAGATATAAAAATTTTGACGATAATGTTGCAGCAGTAGGCTACAGTCAAGAGCAAAGCAAACATAATACTGGAAACCGTAATCAAGACTCACGCAATATCCAAAATAAATTACCATTTCTTGAAGAGATTAATTTGTCTAATCAATTCCATTACAAGACACAAACGGCTGAACATTCAGCAGTACAACAGCCGAACTTGTATCCAACAATCCCTTCAAAGTCTGGAGCCCATACTCAACCACAAGGAACTTTCCAAGAATCGAAACAAATAGCAATTGATAATAGTAATGATAGTAAAAATAGACAACAGCTGCTACTTCCGTACAAATCTATAGAAGAATATAACTACCAACAACAAAACATGGACTCTGGTATAAGGATACAGAAGCAATTTCAAAACATCACATTTCCGACTAATATTAAAGAGAATTTAAATGTTTTACCACATTTAATAAGCGGTATGTTTTGTGCAAACTGGTATTACAATTAAACTATCCTTTACTAAGCCACCCAAAAACTAATGAAGAATACAAAATCGATAACTCAGAAATTCAAAATCCAATGCAAGCTATTCCTGTCGTCCAGAATCAAAATAATGGTTATTTAATGGCAGATTATATCAGAAGTTCATTGGATAATAGTCATATCCAACACACGTCCTCACCTAACAAAGAATCAGAAAAAATTTGTTTATGGATGATATTAATAATACAACATCTCAAACAGAAACATCTGTGAAAATACAGATTCCTTCAATTCATGAACTATATATGAGCTCAAACCATGAGAACAGAAATGCTTTTGTTAATAAAGACTCAAACATAATGTATTCTAATTTTGATAAATTTCAACCTTCCTTAAATCAAAATGATCAAAGCGATGAACAAAATATCAATCATAGGGTTGTAATGAAAACACCAATAAACAAACGATTGACACATAGCGATGGGTACATTATATTCCCATTGGATGATAAGTATGTAGTACAAAACAACGGACATTCTGGCCAGAAATATAACATTATTTTAAACCAAAAAGTTCTGCCTATGGTCCCGTTAAGAAACTGATGATGAATCATAATTCTCAGCAAGAAGATTCGAATATTGGAAACTTTGGCTATTCATTCCATCAAGAAATGGAGAAAAGAATTACAATAATAATGCTAACTTGAATGACAACGAAGCATCCAGTCAGGATGTAAACTCTAATTATAATTATAATAATGATCATTCTTCTGCCTATGATCGAACCAGAGGTGAGGTTTCGAACATTGCATTTAACTCTGCAACAAACAGTTATGCTAATCCTAAGACGAATTTTTTAGAATGTTCCCCTAATCAAATGAACACAGAGCCTCACACTACAGAAGATGCTACTTATGGTTCTGGAAAGATCGAATCGATTCAATCAAAAACATTTCAAGATTCTGTAAGCACCCACAGTGAATCGAACGAAAATCAAAACAATGGCTTCGAAAATTTTCCGAAACAATTTGCAATGAATTACGATTCACCCATTAACCAAAATTTTAATTACAGATCTCCAGATACTCAATATGTATACCAGAATATGAAAGAAAAAACTTCAGCAAATGATGCATTTCGATCATTAAATCAAGAAGTCTATAATGTGAATCCCACTAGTAACACTGAGGATGGATCTTCAAAATATGGAAGCTACTATGCACACTCGGATTCCAGATCTTTGTCAGGCAACTCCCAGATGAAACTAGGTAATGAACCTCACCAGAATTTGGGAGTTTATTCAACAAATCAACAAACAAATAGCGATTTAGAAGAAAAAGATTTAGTGGAAACTTCAATGAGATTTTCGAATTCCAGTGAACAAGAACGTATTAGTGGTAAGAAACCAAAGAAAGATATCTTGCAGCCATCTACACCCGAAGCTGTCTTGTTAGTTTTAGTATCATCAAAAAATACTCATCCAGTTAATTACCATAACAATGAAGAAAGTAGCTCTTCAGAAGAGGCTAATGAATCATCTGCAGTGAAAGTGGTGCAGCTACTGAAACAAGATCAGAATGCTCAGAGTTTGATTGAGTCATTCTACAGCTCTGCGAAACGGGAGGAAAACCAAGAAAGCACTGATAACTTGAATCAAAAATATTCTCCTAAGACCAAAAAACAGAAATAAAATTCTAATAATATAGCTATTAAAAGATGATAAATAATATACTAAACATAAGTTTAAAAATTTATTTAATGTGTTCTGTTCTGTATGTATGAATTAAATATTTAATAATTGTATTCTGTAGTAGAAGGCGTATTTTTGATTACTTTCATTCAGTGTTGCTCTAATAATGTTACTTCATAAAGGGAACAAATTTAGAATACAAGTTCTTGCAAAGTAGTATTTTTAAAAAGTAATTTCATTTTCGTCATCCTATTTTTTTTAAAGTAACTATTCTACTTTTTCTCTTCTGAAAAAAAAAATTATGGAATAAATATTTATAAGAAATGATTATTTTTCGCAAAAAATTAAATTTCTTAGTTTTTTTTCTTTTTTTTGTAACGGAGAAAATATAGATAGGACGATAATCTAAATTCATTATAAATAATTGCGATTGTTAAAAAAGTTAAATGAATTTGTTGAAATAGAATAAATTGTGCATTATATATCTTAACCCCTTCCAGACTCATTTATTTTCGGGATTATGGATAATAAAATGTCAATTTTTTATTCTTACCTTGAAAAGTGAGTAAAAGCATTCGAAACCATAAAAATACATATGAAATAACTCGGGAAAAACCAACTGTGCAGTGTAAATTTTCACAGTGCCAGAATTACATTTGGGATGAGCCAGGATGGTACGTTTTGCCTGCCCGAGCTCAGCTCGTAAAAGCAGAGAAGGGTTAATAAAATATACATATTTATATAAAAATATTTGTAATTAAAAACTATGTATAAGTATTTTTTTTTATATTTTTCAAAATTAGGAAGTACATGTTTATGAGCTCAATTTACAGTCAAATTAAAATAATTTTAGAAATGTTTTTATTAATGAGCAAAGACATATATTGTGTTAAATTTTAACTAATTTTATTATTCATATAAATTAAGGACGATTCTTGTCACAGAAGTTAAGATTAAATAACCTTAATTTTACAGAAAATATGTAGACGTTAATCGCGCGTTGGGACGTTTTTATGTAGGAAATTTTATTTTGTTCACTGTAAAAATGTTGTGTACTTTTATTCTAGTAAATAAACATATTTAATAAAAAATTCAAATGTCTTCCTTTTTTTTTCTTTTTAGTTTAATTGAGAAATTCTAACACATACACACAAATGATCTAATAAAAGAACTTTAGTTATAAAATATTGTATTGGGAACGAGATTAAATCAAAAAGTTTAATTGCCTGTTTTTGGCAAATCTAGTTTTCAAAACAATTTATCGATTAAAGGATGGTGTCGAATTCAGTGTAATTTAATGCTTACAAACTAGATCGATTGCAAGAGAAAGATTATATTTCATAGGCGTTGAATAGGCGTTTTCCTTTGGGCTTCGGACTGTAAAAAACAGTCCTCAATCCCATATCGTGAAAGTCTATGATGCTGGGCATGGCAAAAGTGGTGTTTTCCATTCTGCTGAGTGGCATGATGGCGATTGGTCGAACGATGGAATTCGGGAGGAGTGGCTATGGTGCTTCATCTGGGTGGAAAGTTTTTGAGTTTTTTGACTTGGCTGAGAGCTTAGAGGTTGCTCTCTGATTAGATGCTGGGTACAGTGAACAGACTCCAATTGGCTGCCCTGGGGGCTGGATTTTAGAAAATGGGGAGGCGCAAGTCCAGTGGGGAGAACAAGAGAAAAATATTGACAAAAATAAAAGAAAGTAAAATTTTTAGCTATTAAGGTGTGCAATAAAATTATTGCACGAATAAAAGAATTACGGGGGTTGTAGGAATCAAGAAGAATTCTTGGTCTTTTTGTATTGTCATTAGGGGTGTATTGAGATAAATTTTGCATATTGAAATTATTGGTTGCTTGTAAATCGTTAAAAAAGTTAATTGCTATTTTCTGAATATGAGATTTGAAACTATTAATTTTAAGAGCATTACGTATGTCGTCATTACGCATGTATCTTGTGGCTTTGACGATCATACGTATAAGAGAATTCTGCAGGGTATCTAGGATATTGATATTAGTTTTAGCGGCATAAAACCCCATACTGGACTTGCGTAAGCTAAAATGGGACACATAACGGCTGTACAGAGAAGCACTTTGTTTTCTATACTTAAATGTGAGTTCCGGCCTATAAGGGGTAACGTTTAAACATAATTTTCCGGAACTTATCGCGAACGTATAAAATATGTTGTTTCCAAGTTAGGTGTGTATCGAAAATTATTCCAAGACATTTGGCTTCCTGAGACCAGGGGATCTGTTTATTGTACATGATGATTGGTGGTGGGAGTGAAAGCTTTTTCGTGAAAATGATGGCTGTGGATTTTTCTACGTTAATATTTATTTTCCATTTGTTATAGAAGTTTTGCAGGTGGAGTAGGTGTTTGTTTATTGCATAGGAAATTGTTGAGAGCTTTTTATACGTAGCATGAATGGCAGTATCATCGGCGTAAAGGTTAATTTTTTGTTAGTGAGTAGTCGGGGATATCATTAATATAAAGATTAGATAAAGAGTAAGAGATCGAGCAAGGAACCTTGGAGACACCCTGCAGATACAGAGTGTTCGTTGGAAAGGGTCTCGTTAATTCTAATTCTGAAGGAACGATTAGTGAGATAGGAGTGAATGAGGTGAATCAGTAGGGGTGGAATTTTATAGGATATTAATTTGAAAGTGAGTCCATTAATCCAAACACGGTCGAAGGCTTTCTGGATATCCAGAAAAACTGCTCCCGTGCTTTTCTTTTCTGGAAACCTTCCGAGATATGTTCAGTTAATCTTAAAAGTGGATTGTAAGGTAGAGAGCTTGTTAGTGAAACCATATTGATTGGGATTGAGAAGGTTATTTTCATTGATGAAATATTTTAGTCTATGAAGAATAATAGATTCAGTTAGTTTACCGTTAGTGGAAAGGAGAGATATGGGCCTGTAACTGCTTGCTTGGAGGATCCTTGCCAGGTTTGTTAATGGGAAAAATAATGGCTTCTTTCCAGTTGTCTGGAAAGTGATTGAATTTGAGGATTTTGTTAATTAGAATTGTTAAAATAAGGATTAATTTAATGGGAAAATTTTTTAACATGCGGTTAGTAATTGAGTCTTTACCAGGGGCCTTTTTGGCATTAACATGTTTAATATAGTGGATTATTTCGTCCGGAAGAGCAGATTCAATGAATGAGGTAGGAGGGGGTAGAAAGGAAGTTATTTACGGTAGTGTTAATTAATTCATCATTTTGATTGTAATTATCATTTTCGCTTTCATTTTCGACAAAATTATTTGTAATGTTAGTAGCGAGGAGGTTAGCTTTTTGCTGATCAGTGACTGCCGTACCTGTTGCACAGTTTAGTGTTGGGATTTTTTGGTCTTTTATTTTTAAAAATCTTCGCGTGCGCCAAAGACTATTGTCTGTGGTATTTAGAGCTTCAAGTCTTTTTTGCCAAATGTTATTATATTTTTTAAGTTCTTTTCTAAGATCCGATTGTGCTCCATTGTAATGCGATTTAAAAATGGGATTGAGGGTTTGATGGTAATGTTTTCGGAAGTAATTTTTGATTTTTAGCAGCTGGTTAATATGATGCGAAGTGAAGTTCCTACGGTCTGTTTCTATTGGTCGGGAGGCGTGGCTATGAGCATCGATGACCGCTTCGGTGAATTATTCTTATTTAGATTAGTTTTGAAAACATTCCAGTCGGTGGAAACCGTTCTGGGATTTGGGGTTCCACCGCTAGTTTGAAGTTGAAATTTAAGAATACTGGATTGTGGTCAGAAGAAAGATCGTCGATGGAGTTAATAGTAAAGGGGTAATAGAAGATTTTAATAAGGGCGATGTCTATTGTGTTAGCGGAATTGTGACTAAATCTAGTAGGAGTAGAGGGAAAGGCGATATTTAAGTTGAGCATATTAGCGAAGTTAAAGAGGTGTCTTCCTCTGTTAGTATTATTCTTACAATTCCATGCGTTATGAGAGGCGTTAAAATCTCCGAAGAGAATACAATTACTAGCGGTTTGAATAAAAAATATTCTATATCTATTGTAAATAAATTTTCATCGGAAGAGGGGAATATAAACACATGTAATAGATATGGGATCAGTACTCGGAGGGGAGGGGGTGGGGAGACAGAAGTGCTTGAGAGAATTTTAAACTAGAATCAAAGTTCCACACCGGCGGTCCGTCGGAGATTCTGTCGTTTCTGTGACAGGTGTAGTTTGCAATATTAAAGGTGTGAGAGGGTCTCAGGTGGGTTACTTGTATGAGAAAAATATCCGGGGAGTGCTTCTCTATAAAGATACGCAATTCCACATTTCATCTTAACAAACCGTTTGCGTTCCATGAACACAAACTGAGACCAATCGGGGAGGAACTATACATTATTAATATTGTTACATGATGCCTCTATTTGGGGCGTACATCAGGTTAGGATTTAATTGTTGGTTTGTATTTCAATTATTATTGTTGCAGAGGATTTGGGATAGCTGCATAAGACAATGCATTGTCATTTCCAGCGTGGTTTGTACATTAAAATTATTGCTATTTTGCAAATTATTAAAGTTAAAGTTGTTATTTCTATGATTAAAATTTGGAAAATGATTGTTATATCTGTTAGTTGGGGGGTTGGCCTCAGTTTGCCGAAAACCCAGGTCCGCGTGTCGTCATCAGTGGGATATTTTTAGAGTTAACTGTTCCGGTAGTTGCTTGGGCGTAGGAGATATTTGGCCTAACTAGACTGTCATAAATGATTGTATAGGAGCTTCTATTGTTTTTTGCGGCTCCTTTTGGGGGTTTGGGGAATGAGGGGCATCCTTTGTAGTTTGCCATATGCCCTTAGATCTGGCAATTAATGCAGTATACAGTTTCTAATTTTTGTTTTATGGGGCAATCTCGGGTGATGTGGTTTTCACCACATTTGAGGTATCTTGGATTTAAATAACAGTTCTCAGAGATGTAAATTGAAACGAATTCCAAACAACTGACTTTGAAATTCTGAGGTCTGCTGAATAAATTGTTCTCTGGCCTCCCATCACTACATATGACGTCATAACACTGGAAAATCACTTAAAAATTCAATTTAAAAATTTGGAAGGAATTATGAAAGCCAAACCTATTTAAGGACCTTTCTCGTGTAATTTTGTGTACGTGTACCAAGTTTCACGTTATTTGGGTGTCTGGATCTCGAGTTATGAGGGAACAGACAAACAGACAACAAATGCGTCTTATATATATATATATATATATATATATATATATATATATATATATATATATATTAGTTAGTGATAAAGCTAATATATTTATTTAAATATTAATAACTTTATTAAACAATATATTGAACATGGTTATCCTGCTAACTTTCTTCACAATTATATTTATAATAGTTCTCAATGATATACAATTTGTATAAATAGCTTTTCGACATTATGTTTTATTACTAATATTTTTAACTAACTATACAATTATTCAATAGATGACGTCACATGTTTAATGAATCAATAATATTATTTAGATATTTCTTGGATTCATTTATTTTCCACAAATATTTATATCAATATATATTTATGATTTTTAAAAGGACATATATATATAAACTTTTATATTATTCTATCATAAATTTTATTTTATTCGGCATTGTTATCCCTCTTTTGTATTTGGCGGGAAACATAACCAGTTATTACACTCCCGAAGTAAGTCTTACTGTCTACATTTTACATCGAATTTAAATCTATACTGTGAATACTAGTGGGCTATAATTTTATAATTATATTCTATTAGTATAGTGATTTTATTTATAATACTAGCTGGTATACCCGTTCTTCGCACGGGTGAACTGAAAAATTAAACAAAACAAATTGAAGGATAAAGAAGTTTTTAATGAATTAATTTTACGTGAATTGCAAATTAAACAAAAAAAAAAAGCTTTTTGAATATCTCAGCTGAACAAAAAAAAAGAAAGAAAAAATAACAACTTTGTTAAATTTTGAGTATGTAGATCTAATAACTGATAAAAATGATTTATTTTTATTTATAACTCTCCGCAACACTCTTGAGTCGATGTTTGAAAATACCTCCCTAAGCTGATCTCTGCTCAGCCATAGTATCACATTGTTAAAAGTTTTGTGTAATGAACGCTTAAAATAGTGTAAATAATTTACATCTGAAGTTGTAATACATTAATATTACTTTCTGTTGTATTTATTTTATGTTAAAATCGTAATATTCGCAAGCAACGCCGTTTCTTAAATTATAATGGCGATTTAATAAAAAACACAGCGAAATGTTTACGATAGAGTAAAGTTAGCAAATGTCTAGCTACTTTCATACATTGAGCTTTATTAGAGCTTTGTAAAAACCCGCCATGTAGGGAGCAATGCACGTTAGTACTTTATTCACCGCATTATGATTTATACTGCAGTTTTCATACAATATTTTTTTTAGGATCAATACATTGAAAATCAAGAGATATACATGTAGGATTTTCCCTTTGAAACATTTTTGTTAAAAAGGTTGAGTCATATCCTTTTCAGAGGACCATAAATCTCAATTTTATTTATTACTGCATTCCGAAGCAGCACCATCTAGTGAGCTTTCGTAGCTCCGGCTTGAATAATTTTTCGGCAGAGGCCTACTAACCACTGCTTGTTCAACACGTCGCGTCTTTACCGCATTTCCGCGCCCAGCGCGGCACAACCAGTCCTAACATCCAAGAATGAGAAAGGTTTATTTTCCCCCGTCTTCTAAAAGGTATAACTCAACTTTTAATTAACCTAATTCCTGCATTTCTTTCTCTTTGTAAATATCCCCTTTTGTAAATATTTCCCCTTAACTTTAAATAAATTCTCTTTTATTTTGAAGTATTTGTGTTTAAATGACTTAGATTCAATTAATAATTCATCACTCACCCTTAAATACTTACCCCTAGACAAACCACCTCGCCAATCTAAAATCCCGCCTTCTGAAGAGTCTGATTTTTATTCGAAGATTTATTCGGACTCCCACAGAAATAATTGGGGGATCGCCTGGGATTTGATTTCGAAAATCTTCTCTAAATAATAAGTTGATAACCTTCTAACTCTCTTCTTTAAAAAAATAACCCATTTTTTGGCTGCAAGCCTAATTTACAAGCGGACTGAATCGAAAATGCGGATTGCCTCTCATAACATACTAACATTTAGGTGAATAAAACGAGTCACAAGTCACACCTCAAGATCTTACAAGATCGCTCGCCGAAACCAAGTTATTTTCTGCCGTGTACAACAACTACAAGAGTTTCACAAGTCCAGTGAACACATCCAGGAGCCTTTGAAGTTTGTTTTCAAGTAATTAATCACACGTCGTCAACTGTATCAGGTACTTTTTATATTGTTCTTCAAAAGGAAAAAAATCTAAAGGAATACGTGAGTCACCGTTAATTTGATTATGAAAAATTGTTGTAGTCGATTTCATGAAGTAATTTATATTTTTAAATATGATGTGTGTTTTTCTGAAATACTACTTTTCTATTTTCTACAAGTATATCTTTTAAAATATTAAGAAAGTCGTACGTAATATTTAAGTTTTATTTGTATCTCATTTATTAACGAATCGCATTGAATTAATTTTATGCGTGTACGAAAGTTTTCATTTCTTTAGTTATGTCATCGACCTTGAAGTAAGAGATTAATGTCTTCCCATTCCTAAACATTTTGTAATTTGGATGCGATCGTAATTTCGATGACTCATATAGAGTAATATTTCTCTTGCAGCTGTTTAGTAATTAATTATTTTTACGAGTATTCCAGAAATATATTTTGAAAGAATATGCTATGTTTTTTAGAATTGATGAAAGATCATGTATAATCTTATTTTAATGGTGTATTTTATCGTTTAATATATAAGTATTTTGAGTTCATTTTTGACAGAGAGAATTATTATGCTTTCTATTGAAACATGTGTTTATCCTTAGAATATGCTGATGAGATCTTAAAAAGATTTTACTTTTATTGGTGTATAAAAAATATATATGAGATTTTTCTTTAAGTGACTAACTTCTAATTGATTGCTTTTTTTCAGCAAAGAACTTTAAATGATTAAATTTTCATATCACAATAAATTTATCACAATTCCTAAACAAGATTTATATTAATTTATTTTTCTTTCAAATTCTTTTTGCATTTATCATAAAAGAAATGAGATAACTGATATATATATCAAATGGTTTAAAAGGTTTTGTTTTTAGTTGAAATTAATGATTTGACTACTTTAAATTAAGCATTACGTATTTTAGCTCGCATTGTTGTCTTTACGTTACTGGTTTAAAATATTTCTAAATGAACAAAATTTGAATATTTCAATGTATATTTAGTGTATTTTGATGCAATATCATTTTAACTTGAGAATTTTTGTAAATGCAAACGAGAATTGCCAATAGCAACATCATTGTTTTTGTTTGAACGCGTGACAATTTTGTTTATTCCTTTGGT
This sequence comes from Trichonephila clavipes, assembly GCA_019973935.1. NCBI lineage: Eukaryota > Metazoa > Arthropoda > Arachnida > Araneae > Nephilidae > Trichonephila > Trichonephila clavipes. The sequence goes on along the minus strand of BMAU01007061.1, from coordinate 12,060 downwards.
TACTATCTAAACTTAAATTTAAATTTTAAAATGGCGTATCTTGGCAAAGGTCGACGCGAAGATTTATTTGTCTTAGCCACGGAATTAAATTTAAAATTCGATAAATCGATGACCATCGCCACACTCAAAGATTTAATTATTGGTAGTGAAGATTATGACGAAGAACTGACTAAATACATACATTCAACGATTGTTGAGAATCGCAAAGTCAGAGAAGAAAAATTACGCATTGAAGAGCAAAAAAGAAAAAATTACGCATTGAAGAACGAGAAGAAAAATTACGCTTCGAACAATTGAGGTTAGATGAGCAAAAACGCAAATATGAGTTTGAGTTGGAAAAGTTAAGAATCCAAACACAATCCAAGTTAGGCGCTGATACATCAAAGAAAGTGATACTAAATTTCTCATCAAAGAAATTTCAAAGTTTATACATCGTTTTGATTTGAAAGACATCAGTCTTTATCTAAAATTATTTGAACGTCAAGCGCAGAGATTGAATATTGATCAAGAAAACTGGGTTTCTCATCTGTTAGGCTTGTTACCGACGGAAGTATCTCACATCATAGCGAGAGAACCTGACGATAAAGCCAATTCTTACGAACACGTTAAAGATTTACTGCTAAAACGCTTTAAACTAACTCCAGAAAAGTTTCGACAACTATTTGTCACTCACCAAAAAGCACCTGAAAGAACATGGATTGACTTTTACCATGAGTTAAACACTTACTTCAACGGATGGGTAGATGGATTGAAGATAGATACTTTCAAAAAGTTATCAGATCTAATCATAACAGATCAACTCAAACGAAAAACTCCTTTTGAATTTAAAGAATATTATCTTGATGAATGGGCAAATATGAACTCCCCCGTTCAATTAGCAGAAAAACTAGAAGAATTCAAAGACTTTAAAAGGACTCTGAAACAAAAATCTAGCAGTCCATTTGTGAAGAAACAAGAATTCAGATTCACAGAAAAGAATCGCAGGTATGAAGCACCAGGAAAATTCGAGTATAACAGGAAAGATAAGAAGTTTCCAGCGTCAACGAATTACAACAAACATTACGAAGCCCCTGTTACCAAGTACGAATCTGTTCAAAGATATCAAGACAGCGCGCAGAAAGGGTATTACAACAAAAATTACGAGAAACACTCAAATCACGCTTCCAAGTATATGCTCAGACGAACTATTCAAAATCGCAGAAATTCAAAGAACCTCCAAAAGAAACTTGCACACTCATCGTTAAGGAAGGTTTACGTACTAAAGAGATATTTTTGGAAAGATGAAAATCACGGCGCTCATAGACAGTGGTAGTACCGTAAGTTTGCTTCGAGAAACACAAGCAGAAGAATAATGGATCCAACAAAATTATCGAAGAACAAGATGCTTCTCACAGGTATTGGTGAAGCACAAGTGACAACTATCGGTTCCTTTGAACATAAGTTCAAAATACATGATGAAAATTACTCGTTAACTTGGCATGTTGTACCGACTGATGAATTAAAATTCGAAGCAGTTATTGGATCAGATCTTTTGGAACAAGCATCGATAAGTTTTACTAAAGAAGGAGTTAAATTCAACAAATATGAGAATCATGCACAGCTTATGCAAATATCTGCTGAAAATCTTCAAGAAGAACTAGACCTATACGTCATGTTGAAAATCGTCAAATCAAGAAGGAACTTGAAAAGTTAATTCAAGACTACAAGCCAGAAAAAACAGCATCTACTGACGTCACAATGAGAATTATTTTAAAAGACGAAGAACAAGTCTGTCAACACCCTCGTCGACTAGCTTTCACAGAAAGACAAGAAGTAAACAAACAGATAGAAGAATGGCTCAACGAAGGCATTATACGTCCGAGTTCTGCGGAATATGCAAGTCCAATCGTAATGGTAAAAAAAAGATGGATCTTCGAGAATGTGCAGTGACTACCAGAAAATTGAATCAGAAGCTTGTGAAAGATAAATTTCCGTTACCTATCATCGAAGATGTTTTAGACACTTTGCAAAAAGCAAGGTATATTCTACATTAGATTTACGCAATAGTTTCAATCACGTCGATGTTGACGAAGATTGCAAAAAGTATACATCCTTTATCGTCCCAGATGGACAATTTGAATTCAACAAAGTTCCTTTCGGACTAAGCACAAGTCCAGGAGTTTTCCAACGCTACGTATCAAGTATATTTAGAGATCTTACTCGGAAAGGAATTGTAATCAGTTATTTAGAAGATCTCGTCATTCCAGCGAAAAACGAACAGGAAGGTCTCGAAAAACTTAAAATTATTTTTGAAGTCGCAAAGAAATACGGATTAGAAATTAAGTTCAAGAAGAGCCAATTCTTAAAAAGAAGATTGAATTTCTAGGCCACATTGTAGAAAGCGGAACTATTAAACATCTCCCATGAAGACACTAGCTGTCCGAAAATTTCCAGAACCAACAACAATAAAACAAGTACAAAGTTTTCTTGGTTTAACTGGATATTTCCGCAAGTACATCAAGGATTATTCAAAGATATCTAAACCACTTAGCGATTTAACAAGAAAAAACCTCTTTGTTTTTTTTTTTTTCGGGATTCAACAAAAAGAAGCATTTGAAAAATTGAAGAAAATCATGTCCGAAGGCCCAATCTTGCACCTTTACAAGTATGGAAGAAAAACAGAACTGCATACAGACGCATGTAAACAAGGGTACAGCGCAATTTTGTTACAAGAAGCAGAAGATGGAAAGTTGCATCCCGTTTACTACATGTCGAAAAAGACAAATACAGCAGAAGAAAAGTATGACAGCTACGAGTTAGAGGTACTAGCAATTATCAACGCATTAAAGAAGTTTCGTGTTTATCTTTTAGGACAACACTTTAAAATAGTAACTGACTGTTCAGCATTTCAGAAGACTATGCAAAAAAGGAGCTAATTACTCGCATAGCCAGATGGGCGCTTCAATTAGAAGAATTCGATTATGAAATAGAGCACAGAGCTGGAAGTTGTATGAAGCACGTTGATGCTCTTAGCCGATATCCTGTAATGATGGTATGCAATGATACTGTTACGAATTTAGTCTTATTCTAATTGTTTCTACTCATTTGTGTTCATTTCTACAGTTTAATTTGTCGTATCTAATGTGATTTCAACCCTGTTTACCTGTAATATCATTTCCACTGCATTGCACGGCCCCCATGCTTTAACATTGGTTTTAAATGGTAAACTCGCCAAATATTGCAGCTAGCGCCAAGTTGGCGACGGATTTGGCGACTTAATTTTTGGCGCCAAATTTGGCGATATGTCGCCAAATGTGGGCCATAAGCTTGGCGACCATGGCAACCTGCTCCTAATAACCCTGTCTGGCAACCCTATCGCGGTATTGTAACACTATGTATTGAGCTTTTCTCGTACGCTCCGGATTTTTCTAGACCTTTCTATTTCTAGATTATTCTGGCAAGTGCAAGAGGTTTCTGACCGAAAGGTACAAAGGGCCCGGGTCGGCTAGTCAGTCAGTCAGATCTCAGCTTTCATGCAAGTGATACCTCTCTGCTTGAGAGAGACGATTGCATAGTGCGTGTGTTATTGCTTTTATTGAGTTATTATTTTTGTGCTGAGTGTTTACTATTGTTTTTGTTAGTGTATTGCATCTGTGTTATCAGTATTTTCATCGATTGTACGTGAATTTCTCGAACTGTTCTACAATTTGTGGAGGACTGTTTTGGCAAAGAATAAAATTGTTTTGGATCCCGCTCTTCGGCTTCAATCATTTCGAACCCTCGAAAACGCAACAATTGGTGTCAGAGGTGGGGTTGAATGCCAACAACAAGAGCGATGGAGGCCCAGTTCCAGACTCTTCTAGAAAAATTGACCGCCAGCATGAATGCCAATATGGGCGAAATGAAATCGGAGTTGACCGGCATGAATGCCAATATGGGCGAAATGAAATCGGACTTGACTGAAATGAAATCGGAGTTGACCGCCAGCATGAATGCCAATATGGACGAATTGAATACCAAGCTTACTAACGTAAACGAGCAGATCAGCGCCAACAAGGAAGAGTTGAAAAGTGATCTGAAGGGCATTGGCGACAAATTGACGACTATGGACAAGAAATTTGAAAAAATGGAAGGAAGAATCGAGTCGGTGGAAAATAAATTCGAAAAAAAAAAAAAATTTGTGGATATAGAGAACAAATTTGAAAATAAATTCGAAGATATGGAGAGCAAACTAGAGGCGAAAATTTTCGAAAAGGTAGAAGATGTTTCCATCTCGTTCAGGAGTGACCTAGAGAAATTGAAGCAGAAAGTCATGACTGGTCAAGGGGATGAATTTAAGTTTCAAGCTCCTTATTCCAAGCCTTCCATCAAGCTTTCTACATATGACGGAAAGTCCTCTTGGCAGGTGTATAAGACCCAATTCTCCATAGTGGCGGATGTAAACCAGTGGGACTCCCAGACCAAGGCCTGCCAGTTAGCTGCTTCTCTTCGAGCCGACGCTGCTGACATTTTGCAAACTTTGCCGGAAACACAGCGGCTGGATATCGACGCTCTCGTTAATGCTCTGGAGTTACGCTTCGGAGAGAAATGTGAAGGATTACAGCAGACTCCAGCTGAAGTCACGGCAGCAGAAAGGGTCCGAAACTCTCCAAGAACTGGCGACGGACGTCGAGAGGCTTTCTCACTTGGCGTTTTCTGACTGTCCGACTGAAGTAAGAGAAGTCCTGGCGCTGCAACACTTCATCGACGGGGTGCGTGATCCGGAAATCCAGAAAGCTCTCCGAATGGCGGATCTCAAGGACTTAAAGGGGCCCTAGTGTTTGCTATTAAATTCGAGGCAGCCCAGCAAGCAACACGAAAGGACAGACACCCCATACGAGCCGTCAACGAATCGGACACGTCGAACTCAAGTGTGGAGCGGTTAGAGCGACAGATGAGAAGCTTCATGAATAGAGTTGAGTCTTTGATGTCCCAGAAAGCAGACGGGAAGAAGACCCTTAAATGCTGGACCTGCGGTCGAGAAGGGCATCTGCAGAGAAGCTGCCGGGCACGCCAAGGCGCTGAAACTAATAAGCGCCTTCCAGAAGGAGGTGTCGGAAAACTAATTAATGACCATCTCGTGGGGCGGAGGTTGCCAGATTTTGGAAAGCCCCACATTCCAGTGTGTCAAATTTCGACAAAGAGTACCGGTGAGAATGGAATTTTTATAATGGGACATGTTAACGAGCTTCCTGCAACATGATCATCGATACAGGAGCCAATGTGTCTATCATTCGGAACGATCTGGCTCAAAAATTAAAAGAGAAACTTATCTGGACCCCGCCCCGCGTGGTGCTACAGACCGTGACGGGGGAAAAGATTGATATTCACGGAAAATTAAAAGTCAAGATCAAGTTTGGAGACGCTACCTACCAACATGCTGTGTATGTCGCAGATATTGCAGACCCTTTCATTCTTGGACTGGACTTTCTAAAGGAGCATGGTTTCACTCTAGACTTCAACAAGAACGAATTACGTTCCATACACGAAGAAGTCACTATATTCAAAATTAAACACAGGACAGAATCTATTCGACAGGTAACCGCTAACGAGAATATTACCATTCCCCCAAGGACTGAAATCATAGTACCTGGATACATCGGTAACGATGTGAGTTTCAACTCTGGCCTAATTGGATCTGCGGAAAATAAAGCGAATGGATTGCTAATAGCTTCGACGCTAGTGGACCTTTCCAGAAAAACTATCCCGGTAAGAATTTGCAACGTAACTGAAAAATCTAGAGTGTTCCAGAAAGGTGAAGTGTTGGCAACCTGCAGTCCAGTAACGTGTGTCTGCAAAAGTTCGAGCTTGCTCCTATCCAACTCGCCTCAACAGTTGACTCCTGACCTTCTAGAAAATGCTGAATTGTCCCCGAACAGAAAAGCTCCGCAGAAAGACTGTTCCAAGAATTTGAAGACGTGTTTTCTAGAAACAGTAGCGATATTGGCCATACGACAGTGACACAACACAGAATTGATACAGCAGACCATCCGCCGATTAAACAGCACCCAAGACGCTTGCCGTTTGCTAAACAGGAAGAGAGGTCGGAACTCTACTACGAGGGATGCAGGAAAATGACATCATAGAACCGTCTTCGAGTCCGTGGGCATCTCAATCGTCTTGGTTCGTAAGAAAGATGGCTCCACAAGATTTTGCGTGGACTATCGAAAACTTAACGACGTCACCAAGAAGGACAGCTACCCTCTTCCAAGGATAGATGACACCCTGGATACCCTTTCCGGTCATAAATGGTTCTCGACTTTAGATTTAAAGAGCGGATACTGGCAAGTGGAGATCCATCCCGAAGATAGAGAAAAACAGCATTCACTTCCGGCCAAGGACTATGGCAGTTCAAAGTCATGCCGTTCGGGCTCTGCAATGCGCCAGCTACTTTCGAGCGCCTGATGGAGACCGTGCTAAAGGGTCTGACTTTTGAAGCTTGCCTTATTTACCTGGATGACGTCATAATAGGAGGGCGTACGTTTGAAGAACATCTTCAAAATATCCGGAAGGTGTTATCAAAATTAGGCGACGCTAACTTGAAGCTAAACCCTTCGAAATGCAAGTTCTTCCAGAAAGAAGTCAATTATCTGGGACACATCATCTCTGCAGAAGGTGTTCGTACGGACCCCGAAAAAGTGTCCGCCGTAAAGAATTGGAAACACCCTGAAAACCTCCGTGAGCTGCGAAGCTTCCTGGGACTATGTACTTATTACCAAAAGTTTGTGAAAGGGTTCTCTAACATCGCAAGACCCTTGCACAAGCTAACAGAAAGTAAACAAAAGTTTCAGTGGACAAAAAAGAATGTGAAGATTCCTTCCTCCAGCTTAAAGAAGCCTTGACGTCTTCACCGATCTTAATATATCCACAACCGGACAAGCCATTTATCTTGGACACTGATGCCAGTAATGAGAGTGTCGGAGCAGTATTATCTCAGGAAATAGATGGCCAGGAACGAGTCGTAGCTTATTGGAGTAAGTGTTTATCGAAACCGGAAAGAAATTATTGTGTCACTCGAAAAGAGCTACTGGCTATTGTGAAAGCCATCGAGCATTTCCATCACTATCTCTATAGCCAAAAATTTCTTCTACGTACCGATCATGCCTCTTTAACCTGGCTAATGAATTTTAGAAATACTGAAGGCCAGGTAGCCAGATGGATACAACGCCTCAACGAGTATTACTTTGACATCAGACATCGTAAAGGCTCCTCGCATGGAAATGCTGATGCTCTTTCAAGAAGACCATGCCCAGAAAATTGTCGTCATTGTTCCAGAGTAGAGACCAAATATGACTATGCTATACGCCAGATAACAACTTCAACAGCGACGCCACCCGATCCCTGGAGTGACGAGAAAGTTCGAGAAGACCAGATGGCGGATCCTGACATTAAACCCCTTATAGAGTTTATGGAGTCTTCCAGCAATAAACCAAGTTGGCAGGACATCTCGGCTTATAGTCCTACAACTAAGCAGTATTGGGCCCTCTGGAATTCTCTACATCTCAGGAATGGTGTTCTATACCGAAAATTCGAATCAGAGGATGGAAAGACATTCAGGTGGCAATTAGTACTTCCTCGACCTCGTATCCCAGAGGTACTCAAAGAATTGCATGGCAGCCCAACAGGAGGTCATTTCGGCGTCATGAAAACTTTGCACCGAGTTCGAGAGCGATTCTTCTGGGGTAAAGTGAGAGCTGACGTGGAACAGTGGTGCAAGTCCTGTGATGCCTGTTCAGCTAGGAAGGGGCCAAAGATACGTAGCCGAGGGAAGTTGCATCGCTACAATGTTGGAGCACCCTTCGAACGTATCGCTTTCGATATCCTGGGACCTCTGCCAAGGACTGCGTCTGGTAATAAGTACCTACTTGTTGTCATGGACTACTTCACGAAATGGCCCGAAGTGTACCCCATTCCGGATCAGGAAGCCCCCACCGTAGCGGAGGCTGTAGTGCAGCACTGGATATCGAGATATGGGGTACCTCTTCAACTTCATTCCGATCAGGGAAGAAATTTCGTCTCTGCGGTATTGAAGGGGGTCTGTGAACTACTCGGAATTGACAAGACCAAGACCACACCTTTGCACCCACAGTCAGATGGCATGGTGGAGAGGTTTAATCGTACCATCCTGAATAACCTCTCACTGATGGTCTCCAAGAACCAACAAGACTGGGACCAGAAAGTTCCTCTCTTTCTGCTAGCGTACCGCAGCGCCGTTCACGAGACTACCGGATATTCACCATCCCAGATGTTTTTTGGCCGAGATCTTCGTCTCCCTTGTGACCTGCTGTTTGGTCGCCCTCCGGATACACCTTCATCGCCTGAGGAGTACGTGCAGAATCTCCAGGCACGTTTTGAAGATGTACACAATTTGGCTCGAGAACGAATCAACCTGAGGACGGAGAAGATGAAGACTCGGTACGACACAAAAGCCACAGGACATCAATTCAAGGAAGGTGACAAGGTGTGGTTCTACAACCCGACTCGACGCAAAGGACTTTCTCCTAAGCTACAATCGCATTGGGACGGTCCTTATACAATTTTAAAGATAATAAACGACGTCGTAATCCGGATCCGTAAGTCAACGAATTCGAAGCCTAGAGTCGTTCATTACGACAGGCTTGCTCCATATTATGGCCATAATTCTTAGTGTGTCAATTATTGTGTAATTTATTTTGACCATGGTCTTGTATAAATAAGTTAGTGTGTAAATAATCTTGTAAATAATTTTGTTTGTTGTTTTTGTAAGTGTTCATTTTCTACTATGCATTACGTGTTTATTTTGTAATATGCATTAGGTGTTTATTTTGTACTATGTATTACATGTTTATTATTGCATATTCATTTAATTGTTTTTAATCAATTGCTTTATTATTATGTTAACGTCTGATGAAGGGTTGTACTGCCCGGGACGTGCAGTTCTTGAGAGGGGGCAATGTTACGAATTTAGTCTTATTCTAATTGTTTCTACTCATTTGTGTTCATTTCTACAGTTTAATTTGTCGTATCTAATGTGATTTCAACCCTGTTTACCTGTAATATCATTTCCACTGCATTGCACGGCCCCCATGCTTTAACATTGGTTTAAATGGTAAACTCGCCAAATATTGCAGCTAGCGCCAAGTTGGCGACGGATTTGGCGACTTAATTTTTGGCGCCAAATTTGGCGATATGTCGCCAAATGTGGGCCATAAGCTTGGCGACCATGGCAACCCTGCTCCTAATAACCCTGTCTGGCAACCCTATCGCGGTATTGTAACACTATGTATTGAGCTTTTCTCGTACGCTCCGGATTTTTCTAGACCTTTCTATTTCTAGATTATTCTGGCAAGTGCAAGAGGTTTCTGACCGAAAGGTATAAAAGGGCCCGGGCCGGCTAGTCAGTCAGTCAGATCTCAGCTTTCATGCAAGTGATACCTCTCTGCTTGAGAGAGACGATTGCATAGTGCGTGTGTTATTGCTTTTATTGAGTTATTATTTTTGTGCTGAGTGTTTACTATTGTTTTTGTTAGTGTATTGCATCTGTGTTATCAGTATTTTCATCGATTGTACGTGAATTTCTCGAACTGTTCTACAATTTGTGGAGGACTGTTTTGGCAAAGAATAAAATTGTTTTGGATCCCGCTCTTCGGCTTCAATCATTTCGAACCCCCGAAAACGCAACAATACATTAACTTCAAAGCTTAAAAAAGCACAAGAGGAAGATGACAACATCCAAACATTGAAATCACTTCTAGAGAAACAAGAATCAGAAGAATTTTTTGAGCGAAATGGTATACTACTCTATAAGTACTTAAATGGTCGAGAATTAATTGTAACCCCTAAAGCAATGCAAGCTGAACTAATTAAATTGATTCACGAAAATGGTCATTTCTCAGTAGGAAAACAGAAGAAATTGTGAAACAGGAATTTTTATCCCAAATTTATCCAACGTCGTTAAAAAAATAATAGTTAATTGTGTTCCATGTATCTTAGCTAATAAGAAAAACTGGCAAAAAGGAAAGGTTTTTGAATCCTATTTCTAAGGAAAGCATTCCTTTAAGTACGTACCATGTTGACTTCATTAGTCCTTTACCCTCCACAAACAAAAGTTATGAACACATTTTCACCGTATTAGACGCATTTACCAAATTTACTTGGCTATATCCCGTCAAAACTGTGTCTGCTGAAAGTGCCATCGAAAAACTAAAACAACTGCAGAAAACCTTTGGTAATCCCATCAGAATTATCTCTGATAGAGGTTCAGCGTTCACTTCAAAATTATTCAACGACTACTGTGATGAAAAACATTCAACATCTACAAATAGCAACAGGTGTTCCTCGAGGAAACGGACAAGTTGAACGAATTCATCGAACTTTGATTCCAGTTCTCACCAAACTATCATTAGACGACTCAACGAAATGGTACAAATACGTCGACAGATTACAGAGAATACTAAATAGTACTATAAGTCGCAGTACAAAAATGGACACCATTCGAACTATTAGTGGGAATCAAAATGCGTAACAAGGAAGACATCCTAATCAAAGACTTACTTCTAGAAGAAATGGCGAAAGAATTACTAGAACAACGCGAATTTTTAAGAAACGATGCAAAAAGAACATCGAAACCCTACAGTCTGAAAATAGAAAGACATATAACAGAAGAAGAAAGAAAGCTTCGTTATACAAAGAAGGTGATTTAGTAGCCATCCAGAAAACCCAATTTGGAGCTGGACTGAAACTAAGACCAAAGTTCTTAGGCCCTTACAAAGTAACAAAAGTTAATTCCAAGGATAGGTATGAAGTGGAAAAGGTTGGTCAGCACGAAGGACCGAACTCAACCACCAGTCCGAACCACCCACCGAACTCAACCAGTTGATTTGATGAAACATTTTTATGCTTAATTGAATTTTTTTTATTTATTATTTTTAAATTTTTTACATATTATATCCCTGTTGAGAAATTAATAGATGTTCTATGGTAACACTCGTTTCCATTAATCACTTTATATTCACTTGTAACATTTGTTATATTTTCGTATTATTCATTATCTTTCTATTGATGCGAAGGATTTTTTTATGGTTTAGTTAACTGTAGATCACAACATAGAATATTTTGTTTTTATATGCTTTATTTTAGGTCCGGAATTGTGAATAATAGGTATACATCTTTTCATCTGTAATATTTTATTTTATTATCTTTAAGAATCGTATTATTTGTCTTTATTGCATCCACATTCCAATAATCATCAAATTTATAGTTGTAACGAAAAATAGTTTGTATTTAAAGTTCTTTAGCTCTCAACATTTTGTAAGATCTGAGAGACCAGCTCTGTCAGGAGAGGGTGATTTTGTAGGATTTTCCCTTTGAAACATTTTGTTAAAAGGTTGAGTCATATTCTTTTCAGAGGACCATAAATCTCAATTTTATTTATTACTGCATTCCGAAGCAGCGCCATCTAGTGAGCTTTCGTAGCTCCGGCCTGAATAATTTTTCGGCAGAGGCCTACTAACCACTGCATGTTCAACACGTCGCGTCTTTACCGCATTTCCGCGCCCAGCGCGGCACCACCAGTCCTAACATCCAAGAATGAGAAAGGTTTATTTCCCCGTCTTCTAAAGGTATAACTCAACTTTTAATTAACCTAATTCCTGCATTTCTTTCTCTTTGTAGATATCCCCTTTTGTAAATATTTCCTTTTAACTTTAAATAAATTCTCTTTTACTTTGAAGTATTTGTGTTTAAATGACTTAGATTAAATTAATAATTCATCACTCACCCTTAAATACTTACCCCTAGACAAACCACCTCGCCAATCTAAAATCCCGCCTTCTGAAGAGTCTGATTTTATTCGAAGATTTATTCGACTCCCACATACATAAACAAAATGCTCCACTTTGGGAAATTTAATTCGTTAGAGCTAATAAATGAATTAAAGATATTCCTCTATAAAATTAATTATATACACCGTTCACTTAAAATAAATAGTCAAATCGTTTTCTAAGGTCTTCATTAACATACAAAAACGTAAGACACTTAAATTTGACATAAACTATTTTTTCG
>BMAU01007059.1:0-15740 GCA_019973935.1 Trichonephila clavipes | reverse complement strand
ATAAGGGTATAGCTCAGATACATGATTGTTACCTAAGAGAGGAAGTGACCTCAAAAGTAAAAAAGGAATATACTCCTTTTTCCTGAGAGGAGCATAAAATTGGTAAAGATCGAAAAGGGGTTTATGGGAACTCCTGCAGTCTCGATGATTTATCCTGAATACCATCGTACTTGAGGACATAAATGCAATCATGATGTATGATAGTTTGGACAAAAAAAAAAAAAAAAAGAAGTGAGTTATGTAGGGAATAAATAAAAGAGGCTTTCATTTATTCCTCACAGAAAAAAAAAAAACATACAGGAAATCGATATAAATTTAATTTACTCTGCAGGAACTCCTGTATACTTTTCCGAGATAAATGCATAGATGGAAAATTCGCGATGTTTCGAATTGAAAGTTTGCGATATAATAATTTGAATAGTTAGTCATTAAATTCGCAATTTTCTTCAACATCTTAATGAGAAAAATTTTTCGTCTACGCATTTAAATTCCCGAAAATGTACTGAATGGATTAGACAGCTTTGATGAGTTTTCTCAGTCCCTAATACAAAAATTGTGTGAATGTTGAACCTCCAAATGCATCCATTCTCCGATGTTCCAGCGTCCAAATACTTCCCAGAGTACACAGAATTGAAAAAAAGACGTTTAATTCTTGAAATAAAGTACATAATATAAAAGTTATGTCATGGGAAAGAAAATTCGATGCTGGTATTGTGTGATGTATTCTACCTTAAATTGTCTTTTTTATAGTCAGTACCTATAAAGGTTATGTATTCATTGATTTAATTAATCAAAAATATTTTTTAGTAATATTTTCAGTAGTTCAGTAATTTTCTTGAACCTTACAGGTTTAGATTTATCTCATGAATGATTGCTCTTTAGAAAGCATTTTTGGACTTCTTTTAATATTTATTTATCTATATATCTATCTATATATATATATATATATATATATATATATATATATATATATATATATATATATATATATATATATATATATATATATATATAGAACGAAAGAAATCGAAAGTTTAGTATTCTAAAATCTGATTATATTTTTCATTCTAGCTTGATATTTCATTTATTAGTGTTGCAATCTGCGGAAATTTCCAAAATAAGTACAAAGAGTTCTTATTGTGTCCTGTGATAATGAATTGTTTTAATCGTTTTAAATTACTTATTTTTTTCCCATGACTTTTTTGTTCGTTCGTCTAACGTGAATTTGAATATTTTTAATCGCTTTTATTTAATAGTTTTGTATTATTTAATTTTTCCATAAAGTTTATTAGTCTTATTACTAAATGACTGAAATAACTAAAACTATTTATTACTTTGGGTATTTTCCAGTATGCCCATCATATATTGAATGATGGGCAAGGAAACGAAAGCATGTTGAATTCTGTTGCGAAAAAATATCGAAAGTAAGTACAGTCGAACCTCTATATTGCGAATTTTTCTATACAGCAAAGTTTTTCTTGAACCTTGAACATTTCACAATTTTCGTAAAATAGCCTCTCATAGTGAAGTACATTTTCTACATATTTCTTTTCAATGTACATAACGAACTTTTTTTTGTGATTCAATTTTTGTTCTCCCTTATTTTAAAGTGATTCTGAAAAACTTGAAGTTATTGTCTCTTTAACACACTTTATGGTGGTCATAAATCTTCAACTCGTTTTATTAGATCCTAACTCGCCGAGAGCACTAGAGTTCTGGTGTTGGCTCCTATTTTAACCCACCCCCGGTTTTTGAACTTTTTTTGTCGCCAAGCAGGGCGATAAGTTCGCCAAGCTATCTACCCTTCCTTTTCATTAAAATTCCGTTGATCAATAGGTTCAAAATTAACGTTAGTTACGTTAACTATGGCAACCCTAAAACCAATATATACAGAAAAATTTAACTATTTCCTTCTTTTGCACGGTTGAACGATCTGGTTCGAACGATCTTTTTAGAATTCGTGTGTGAGTACCGGTTTTTCAGAATGAGTAGCCGAATGGAACATTTAACTATTTCTTTTTTTGCTGTTTTGGAAGAAAGGGGACAAATGAATTTGCTTCAATGGTGTATGCGTGAAAATTTAATTTCTAGCAGGTATGAATGTCCTAAATGTGGAAAAAACATGGTTATGAGAGAAAGGAAGGGAACGATTGATGGGTATGAATGGAGATGCCGTACGAAAGGAGGAGAGAATCCGCATGAAGTATGCAAGAGTATAAGAAAAGGTACGTGGTTCTCTAAGAGTCATTTAAGTGTGTGTGACATTTTAATTTTAACGCGTCATTTTTTTGGAAAGTCAATGAATGAGTTTTCTGTGAAAGATGTGAGAGTGAATAAAAATACCGTGGTTGATTGGTACATGTTTTGCCGAGAGGTCTGCATGGCTGCGGTTTTGAAAGAAAGTGAACCACTCGGTGGTGAAGGAAAAATTGTTGAAATTGATGAGAGCATGTTTGGTAAAATGAAGTATGGAAAGGGGAAGCCTGTGAATGGTCAAAGGGTGTTTGGAGGAGTTGAAAGGAACTCGAATAAATGTTTTTTTAGAGTGATGCCAAATCGAACGAAAGAGGAACTTTTGAGTGTTATAAAGGAGTGGGTAGTACCAGGGTCCGTTATAATTTCGGACTGTTGGAAGGCCTACAATTGCCTTTCGCATGAAGGTTATCAGCATTTGCGGGTCAACCACAGTCTGACTTTTAAGGACCCTGAAACCGGTGCTCACACCAATTCAATCGAAGGCACGTGGTCGGCGATTAAAAGATCGTTACGGAACCATGCGGCGCATGTGGAGGGCCAATTCGACCACTATTTAGCCGAATACATGTGGCGCGACGCCGGACAGGGCATTCGTTGGATGATGATGTTTTTCGAGAATTTCTCCGTGCGATCACCACATTGTACCCTCCCATGGAGAAAGACGTTCCTTCGTAAGCACGTAAGTTTTACCAATTTTTTCAATTTTAGTTTGCTACGCTGAATTGTTCAATTTCAGTTGTTTTTATTTTTTTATGGTTATCGACATTTTCCGTTCTTTGAACGTCGTCGGTACGAGTTTGAAAAGCGCGCTTTGGCGCCATTTTGGCGCGGATCAAAAAATTCGTCACCAAGGGGGTGGGCGAAAGTAGGAATTTACCGAGTTCTGGACGTTTCATCCAAGAAGTTCAACCTTTAACCCCCATTGACCAGCTCACTAGAAATATCTTCGATATGCTCTTTCACCCTCAATGGAGTTGTTCTGTGTCCCCGTGTTCTAATTATAAAACAATGTATGTTTAATAGTACTTGTATGCTTAAAATTATAAAATGTCCTTAAAGTTCATTAATTTTAGTATAAAATTATTTTCTTTATTATTAAAAATACAGTGAATTCTAAACATTCTTTTTTTCTTGTTTTCTTTGCAGTTTTTCTATTTTTCTTTTTTGATGGGTAAGATGTATAAAATAAACATATGTGAGGGCACCCCCCTTCGGGTGCCCTTCTCCTTGATAATCAGCGTGAGCTAGAGGTGTAGGAATAACGGAAGAACTAGAAGCTACCATGATCTTAATATGACTTTATTGAGATCTTTAACTTAAACGTCTAACAAATTAGATAATAATAATATATGTGATAGAATTTACGGTGGCTAAACACACAATATATATAATACCCAAAATAACGTAATCCGGACCACTATCAATACTAACTCGCCTAAGCTCTATTCCTAGACTATCACAGATCCGAATATTAGTCACTCCTACCTTTAATGTAGACTGAAGTAGCGATCACTATAATCCTAGATGAAGTTGCTGTTTACTCGAGTGCAATGGTATGCACCTTGACTTAAGGTCTCTCTATCTCACGTATAACTTCTGTTTTCTGTCACGTAACGTTTCCAAAACCTCTTCACGCTCGAACCACGGATTATCTTAACATTCCTAAAGTTGTCACACCGCTTACTCTAAATTCTAATATCTAAAAGCTTCCTAATTTGCATCTTTCCTTCACGCTTCACTTCTTGGATTTGGTTGGAAAAGAGTTGCCATTAATTCTGGCACCAAAGAACCCAAAGGACATGCTAAAGAAAAGACGCATGAGACCGTCACACATATATTAATTTTAAAAAGTGTGAATAATTACTTTTTTAATGTACAGTGTTTATGAATTCAAAATTTGATTTATGTGGTTCATAAGTTATATTAAAAGACGAACCTCTATATAACGAATTTTCCAAACTTTTACCCGGGATTTAGCGACTTTGTTATATAGAGGTCCGACTGTATTTATATTTACTGATATACAATTTTTTTAAAGTACCTTGTATAAGCAAAAGAGAGATAGAGAAGGGAGGGGGGGGGGGTGAGAACGAATAAATTCCTTTTAGATGGTTGCTTGGGTGGATAAGGCCATGGTAGTCTTGCGTTTAAAGTCACGAACTCGTAGGACTATACTGAAGACCCGCCATGTAGACGGGCTGATGCATGTTAAATATGTTGAGGCTCAATGACCTCCCATTGGCATGGTATAGTAGCTTGGAGAAGGGGTTGCCAACGCAGGTGTCATCCTCGTTAGTTGATCGAGATTCAAAATAATCTTCGCACTGCTTTATAATGTGAAGTTGATAAATACTCATTCTCTCTTTCCGAATTCGTTTTACTTTACTTTAAATAGCTGGGACTTTTTATTTTGCATGCGTCACTTTTTCATCAAAGGAAGACGTTCTCAAAAATCAAACAATTCTTGGAAAGGTTTTTATCCTGTGATAAGAAATAGTTGAAAGTCGCGAAGATAATCGTTACTGCTCTCTCAATATATGTCCGGATCTCTGTTTGCGGTGTGAGAAATTTATTTTCTGAATGATCCTCGTATATACCTACCGAGAGTCCTCTTAATTAAACTTGAAATTTACGAGCAGTCAGAAGGCCGCGGTAGCCTACTAGTCCTAGTGTAGCTACTAAAGGGATATTAAAAATATAAAGTTAATTTGTTATGCTTTGTACCAGTAGCTCTAAAAATGTTGTCCGTGGACCCCCAGATGTTCCCAGCGCCTTTCTAAGGGTCTGCAAAGATCCATAATTTAATGTTGAGACTTCCCTCTTTGACAGAATCTGCAAGGTCTCGTGGAAAAATTGAATGAGGTCCCATACTAGACTAAATCACTAAATTGCATTCAGTAAACCTTTAAGAGGCCACGATAGCTTAGTGGTCAAGGTAATAAACTCATGGCTGGCATATCATGAGTTCGAGCCCAGTGCCGCTGAAGACTCGCCGTGTAGGGGAGCAATGCACGTTAAATCTGTCGAGAGCTCAAACGTCTTCCCGTTGGTGTGCTATGGTAGTTAGGAGAGGGGGTGCCAACTCAGCTGTCCTCCTCATCACTTAACCATGGTTCAAGATTACGAGGTCCATCGTCAAAAGCCCTCGAGTAGTGCGACGTCAATAGCCACTCACTACGAGCAGTCAATAGCAAAAACTATGCAGCGGAATTGCATGAAAATTGGGTAATGGCAGAAAACCACGAAAGGGGAAAAAAACTATGAGTTTCAAAAACCAGCATCAAATTATGTCCTGCAATGTAAACTATTGTCCTGTTTAAATGTCATAACCATAGTAATCCTGTGCTCGCGAAGCAACCCACGGGATATAAAGATGCGGGAGGTGAATAGCATTCATACTCGTTCCCAAGTCAAGGAAGATGATGTTGACTCTCCAAGAACGTGCTTTACTGATGAAATTGTTTCACCAAAACGCAGACTCTGCTACCGAAACTTTGCTGAAATTTGCGACTTTGAAGCTATTACAAATAGGTCCACTCAGTAGTGAAGGACTAACAAACATGATTAGGAAATTTGGTGCAATTGGAACATTGGGGATTCAGCCAGGAAGGGGATGATAGTGTGTTGCAGCACAGATAGTGGATGATGTAGCGAAGCAAGTGAAGGAAGACAGATCGCAAACCATCGGCAGCACTAGTGTTCAGCGTATTGTAGCATCTGTTGACCAACCTCGTTTCAAGGTACATAAGATTCTTCGAAAGGTGTTACGCTACTATCCCTATAAACTATCGTTAGTGCAGCAGCTCTTACCAGATGATCTGGATAGTCGACAAACTTTTGCGTTGAGGTTTCTTGCAGGAGTTGAGCTCCAAGATGAATGTCCATGGAACATTTTGTGGACAACGAGGCCCTCTTTCATATAGAATATGCGGTTAATACGCATGTAATGGTTTGGTGCTATTTTACTGCAACCTTTGTTGTGGGTCTTTTTTTTTCGAAAAGCATAGCGCCGCAGGGCCTGTGACATGCACCGTCAACGGTCAACGATACGCTTCATTGTTAGAGCAATCCGTTATTTCGGCTCTTCAGGCAAGACGATGACAGACACAAGCACAGTGTTTTTGCAGGACGGTGCTTCTTTACACATCACCCGTTGTGTGAAACGTGCTCCCCGACATTTTTCTACAGCTTAGCGTTATAGATGCTCCGACTTGAATTCAACAGCCGAACACGCAATTTTAATTCCAGATGGCAGCAGACAATGGCGGACAAAGTATCGAGCATGTTTTATAAACGTTTGCAGATTATTTATATACATTCATATACAAAAAAAAGTAGCACACCAAGAAGGAGTCGTCAAAATGAAGCGAAATTTTACATACGTATTGACTACTTTGATATAAATGATTAGAAAATCAAAGAAAAAAGAATCATTTATTTCAGAGAAAAAGGCAAAAGTATGGAGGATTTAACACCCTATTGAACCTTCTCTAGCGCGAATGCACGATGCGATACTATTGGGCATTGAAGCATACAAGTTTTGTATCATGTCTTGAGACATTTCGTTCCATATTTGCTGTAACCTTGCCTCTAGTTCGTTCACACTCATGGAATAACCAACTAGCCGTCCCAAATGATCCCAGATATGCTCGATTGGAGACAAATCTGGGAATAGGGGCAGCCTAAGGAAGGGTAGTAACAGTGCGGAGACAGTCTTGTGACACCCTTGCTGTGTGAGGCCGAGCATTGTCTTGTTGAAAAATGGCTCCTGGTTGCATGAGTGGCAACACATGTGGTTGCAGGATGTCATGGACATACCGCTGGGCTGTCATGGTGTCACGGATCAATACTAGGGATGACGGTGTATTGTAGGCAATGGCATCCCATACCATCACACCAGCTGTGATAGTGGTGTGTCGCTGTAAAGCAAAGGCAAGATTGAGACGTTCACCACGGGGTCTCTACACACAAACACGATTGTCAACACTTCTGAGATTGAATCTGGATTCGTCGCTAAAGACGACCTGGTTCCATTCCGCTGCAGTCCAGTTTCCTCGTTCGTGGCACCACCCCAAACGGAGGCGGTGATGGGTGGGCGTAAAGGGCAGCACTCGTAATGGACGCCACGATCCAAATGTCCTTCAGCCAGGCACCTTTGTATGGTTCGAGAAGACACAGTGGCCCCTAGTGAAGGTGCTACCTGTACTTGGATGGCGGCCGATGAAGCAGTTGGCTGTATGCGAGCATTTCTTACGATGTGGCGGTCTTCTGGACGACTGGTCTGTCGAGGGCGTCCTGAGCCTGGTCTTCATGTAATAACATCTCTCGGATCCACTGATCCTAACATCTCAACATCTCGTCCCAACACAATCAGAGCGGCCTAATTGACGATCTACTCTCCTTGCTGACCACCCAGCTTCTATCATGGCGATGATTCTCCCCCTCTCAAACTGCAACAGCTGCTCATATTGTATTCGAAAATGACGTAATGACATGCCTACCTCGGCTCTTTTTTTATAAATGATTCAGCACACTCAAACAAGCTTTGATTACCTGTTTTATACTCCATGGAGAACGACGTTAAACGCCCTTTACCGGCTACACATAATGCGCAATCACGTTGCATTTCTAATCATTTGCATATCTCCTCGACATGTACCTTCATGCCAAGTTTCATTATGATCCCGCAATTATTTCTTGGTGCGCTAATTTTTTTTTGTCCATGAGTGTATTTTCCATAAAACTATGATACGCCATCTAAGGGTGGTTTTTGATACATTGTTTTTTTCCTCGATAAAATTCTCATCATATCATTCTGCTATTACCCAATTGTCATGCAATTCCCCTGTAGAGTTTTTGCTACAAATTGCTCTCAAATTTCAAGTTTAAATATAGACACCAGCTATAAAGAGGGAGGAGGTTCCCAAATTCATGGTACAAACTTTAAAGGTAGGTACATTACATCGGAACAATCATTTATTGTATAAGAATGTATGGGCACAAATGAAGCGGTGAGGAACAAACACAAAATATAAGAGACGAAAGGAAAGACAAAGTGTTTATTGAAAGTGTCATTGACAAGTGTAATGTTCACAATTGCTTCCACCATTAGTGATACATACAATACAGCGTCGGTGGAGCGGTTGGCTTACACGTCCAAAGATGCCAGGTATTTCATGCACATATGCGGAAGTTTCGTATATTCGAGTAATGAGATCCTCTTCTGAGTCAAGGAGAATCGCATAAACAAGATTCTTCAGATGTCCCCATAAAAAGTAATCGGAAAATCGGGATGGCCAAGGGATTACTCAATTTATCGCGCTCCAAACGTGATAGTCAGGTGAGTGGGCACATCAGTGCTGAAGTGGGCTGGCACCCCATCATGCTGAAACCACATGCAGTTACACAAATGGCGACTGGAACATCCTGCAGCAGTTCTGGTAGCATCTGTTGCAGAAAAATAACAATCACCATTAAGTCGTGTCTGTAGTAATTATGGACCAATGAAAAAGTCGTTGACAATACGAGCCCGAACATTCACATAGAATCGTGGTGGATACGCATGTGGTTGCGTAGCATATAGATTTTCAGTTGCCCACACATGGGAATTGTGCACGTGTAAATGACGCCTCATGTGTAAATAGCCCATGAGCTATGAAGTCTGGTTGCAGCACACATTGCAGTACCACCCAGTTGCAGAAGTGTTCAGCCTGAGAGGATTGTCTGCAGGATTCAAAGCTTGTGCTGGCTGAAAATGGAAGTGGTGTAAGCGATTTTTGTTTAACACTCTACAAACGAACGGTCTGATGACTTACACTTACGTGGTGAGCAACAGCTCTTGTACTTGACTCGGGTCTATCAGCTACTACGTTCAAGATGCTTTCTTCCAGCCTTGGACTGCGTACAGTACTTTGTCGACTAGCATCATGTCTGGTAAGATGAAACGAGCCTGTTTCACGAAGTTGACGACTGAAAAATTTTCTGATCCGGTATTCGTTGACCAGGAAACTGAGCGTGATACATTCGTAGCGCAGTTCTGCCGTTACCATTTGCAATGTCGCACATGCAATGCATGTCTGCTTTTTCGGCATACGTAAAGTATCCCATCCTAGACATCAGCACAATTGCGAATGGCCCTTTCCCCTCCTGAGATGCATCATGTTGAAAGGCGGCTAGACATCTACTGACACCTACTGGCAACGCAACCAATCGATAACTCTATTTCCCTTTTCTTTTATTTCCCCTGTTTGGGCCTCACAGCGTCACTTGCGTCTATACATTCCTGTACAATAAATGATTGTTGTACAATGTTCTGCCTCCACCCTTAAAGTTTGTACCATGGATTAGGGACCACCATGTATACATACACATATATAGAGTGAGAAGGACAGAGGGAGTTTGTTTCTGTATATCTTGCATAGATCCAAAAATTCTTTGGTTCCTCTCCTATATATACTATATACGTTTTTCCAGATATCCCCATTGCACCTACAAATAGTACTTTTTAAATCTGATGCATTGTTCTGCGCGTGTATGTCTACGGAAAATGTATCTTAAGTTTTTGTTTGTTTATATCACAATTATGATTATAGTATATATACAGTTCACTGGATGAAAGATATTTAAAACAATCAAGTGAGTGAATGAGTGAATATTAACGTCACACTGTTCAGCTACACGATAGCTTTTGGCGACGGACCACGTAATTTTGAACCATGGTCAAGTGACGTGGACGACACCTGACCTGGCACCCTCTCTTCTAGCTACTACACCACATCAACGGGAGGACATTTGAGCTCTCGACAAATTTAACGTGCATCGCTGCCCTACACGGCGGGTCTTTAGTGGTATTGAGCTCGAACTCGTGATAATGCCAGCCACGATCCGATACCTTGACCATTCGGCTACCGCAGTCTTAAAACAATCAAAGAAAGAATGTATCCAAATTAATTATCTCTAGCCATCAAATGATTATATTAATTAAATACTAAATGCATTACTCGTATAGCATTCAGTTCACTTCCCTTTGGAATTCTTACAGTATTTTCACTTTACGATAAGAATTGACGACAGTAACTTCAATAATATTACTATTATCAATAATCTTAATAAAATATAATCATCTAGCGGCTTTTTTCAATGATGAATCGATTTCCTGTTGAGTAACTAATCATTTCCTGTCACTTCCGCAAAGTATCTGGAACAGAACAATGCCGACACATAGAATCTGGCGCAAGTCAACCTTTGACCTTACTTTGGTCAAGGCTTGTGAAATACCAGCCAGAAGTTCTCAGTGGCTCTCAACTTTCTCAAAACTACTTGTACCCTATTAGCCGAACTTTTGTCTCGGCCAATGGGAACGTTCCCTTTCACTTCACTGATCCGAACTCCTGTTTTATAATTTTCCCGCGCTTTCTGATCTTCGGTTCCTGGCAAGTGGCATGTAAGTTACGGAGTTTCTGTCCCTAAATGAGGGATGTACCTCCTCATCAGAATTTTAAAATTAAGAGCCGAATTCATGGGGTTACATAAGTTAAATTAATTAAAATTAAAAGAGAAAATTAAACTGGGCAGAACAATTCTGCTGGAACGGGGACAGACTTCTGTCCGCCGAAGGAACGATTGCCCTGCTTACTACGATTTGATTGGCCGAGGCCAGTCGCTTCGCAGAAAGTGGGCGTGGAAATGGATTGGATCGATCCGAAAATAAACGACCCGAGACAAGGAGATCTTGAATAAGATTCTAAGATCTCATTTCATAAAGAGGGGGAGAAAATAAATTTGAATAAAAATTTAAAATGAACCAACTTGCACATTGCCGGTGAAAATGGGAGGGGGGGCAGGACTAAAAAAGGTGAATATAGGACTTTGCGGTATAAAAGTTTCTATCACGCAATGAAGTCATATATGTGATACAATCATGATAAATAATTAATAGAAGTAAATGAGGAATATCCAGTTCTCAAAAATAATAGCTATTGTTCAAAAGAACAATTTAATTAATGATTGCTGGATGTGAAACGAATTTTACAAGAGTTGCTAGATAGAAAGGTCCGTGCCTCCATCTGGTGGCCGGAAAGGAAAGCAGAAGCGAGAACAACCGCAAAATTGA
Organism: Trichonephila clavipes; assembly: GCA_019973935.1. Lineage (NCBI taxonomy): Eukaryota > Metazoa > Arthropoda > Arachnida > Araneae > Nephilidae > Trichonephila > Trichonephila clavipes. The sequence goes on along the minus strand of BMAU01007059.1, from coordinate 4,372 downwards.
ATCCGATCGGGCCACCCTCTCGGATTCCGACCGTGGTGAACATCGCTTCGGAAGAACATTAAATCCGCGACTCTCGGCGCGGAGCTAGGATTTACTAGTTACGGTGAGAGTTTTTACTTTTAAGTAGAAAGTTTAAATTAAAAAAAAGTTAAAATTAAAAATTTAATTAAAGTTCCTAATGATAAAAAGCTAAATTTAGACCTAAGTCTTTTGGCTTGGGGAAAATTTATAAATTCGTGATCAAGAAGCGCGCTGGGGCGCTTTTTGAGACGAAGGCACTGCGGGATCGTATGCAGAGGCTGGTTACTAATTAGTTCATTGGGAACGTTAGGAAGTTTATCAAAGAACCTTTTAGAAAGGTCCTTTATATGTGGTAAAAATGGTTTAATTTTTAGATCACGATATATGACCTCATTGCGTACGAACCAGGGAGCATTAACTATTTGTCTCAAAAATGAGTTCGTCAGCGTGTGTAGCTTCTTTAAATTGCACATGCCAGTGGATCCAAAGATTTGTGATCCATATGACATGACCGGTCGGATTATTGATTTGTAGAGCCTTCGGTTCTTCAACACGGATTGACCAGATTAACTCCGCCCACTTTCTGACTTTTCGATGTTCATTTTTGACCTCTTAAAAGAGCTTTTTTGTTTATTTTTCTGTAACTTTAAGGCACTTAAATTTATTTTATTATATAATGTAAACTTTTAAATTCTATTATCTATTTAAAATGCGCAATGGTAAAACTCGTCACAGTCATCTTTATTCCAAGACAGGACTATGTGCTCCGAAAAACATAACAACACCTTTAAAGAGACACAAAAGGTCGAATCCAGAAACTCGTCTACGGACCAACCCACATTCAAGAACAAGGCCTTGACCTCGAGCTTAAAATCAATGACAAACCTTCATCATGTCGTCTTAAGTACCACAACGTAGATTAGGGATTGCTGCGTTGCGTGGTTAGACATTCTTCACTACAACACGGTTGAATGAAATAACAATAAATTTTTATTAACTTTAAAGATAAAAGATTAAATGAGCAATTAAGAGGTAAGCTTCCTAAAACTACAACACATAGTAAAACCAGGCACGCTACAAGAATAACAGATCAATTCAGTTCAGTTTTGGAGTCGTTTTGTTGAGCTGTAAGGTCGCTGCATACTCCCCTTCCAGTGTCAATGATACCTAGTTGGAAGATGAACTTTGCGACCAGAACGTGTAGATGGCTGGGTAGGCGTTGAAGCTGTTGGATCATGTTCCACTGTAGAAGGTGTTGGAGCTATTACATTAGGTTCCACAGTAGCAGGTGTTTCATTCTTGGTTTGAGGTAGTTGCAAGTCCTCAGTGTTAAGAAAGAAGGCAGGTTTGCATCTATCAATAGATACAGATACCCGTTTACCATTGATGTCGAGGAAAAACACTTTATCCTTCCTTTGTAAGACTTTGAAAGGGCCATCATAGGGTTGTTGAAGTGGACGACGTAACATGTCTCGACGAAGAAAAACATGTGTTGCTTCCAACAGTCCTGGATGGATAAAAACTGGACGTTTGCTATGGTGTTTTGGTGGTTTAGGGTGAAGTGATTGCATGTGAGACTTAAGTTTCGAAACAAAATTCACAACATCATCATCTGGCTTGGAAGAGTCAAACATCTCCCCTGGCAGTCGAATAGTGGTCCCAAAAACTAATTCAGCTGGGGTACACAGAGTATCTTCTTTAAGAGACGCTCGTAGACCAAGTAAGATGATAGGGAGTACTTTTGTCCAAAGCTGAGTAGCATGGCACTTGATTGCACTTTTCAATGGGCGGTGCAATTCTTCGATCATCCCATTAGCTTGAGGGGGGTATCCAGTTGTACGACACTTCTGAACACCAAGTAGTTTGCTAAGAGCTTTGAAGAGCGAGGACTCAAACTGCCTGCCCTGTCGGTTGTGAGAATTGCAGGAGTTCCAAAGCGAGACACCCAAGAGGAAAAGAAGGCCTCAGCCACAGTCTCAGCAGTTATGTCTTTGAGAGGTTGGGTCTCTGGCCACTTCGAAAAACGGTCAATCATTGTCAGGGAATAGGTGTAACCATTTAATGGAGGTAGAGGTCCAATGAGATCCAGATGAACATGATCAAAACGTTGGGAAGGTTCTTGAAATGATGAAAGAGGTGATGTAGTATGACGATGAATTTTGGAGTTTTGGCAAGCTAGGCAGTGTCTTGCCCACTTAGCTACATCTGATGAGATTGATAGCCAAACAAAACGCTGCTTCATCAAATGTACTGATCGACGTATGCCAGGATGGGATAAATTATGCATAGCAGAGAAAACATCTTGGCGATGCTGTTTTGGGATGTAGGGTCTGGCTGTGCCCGTTGATAGATCACACATAATTTCAGTAGACGAATTGGGAAAAGTTACCTTTTGAGTTCAAGGAAGTTCCAGATGCTATTAGGGTGTGAAGCTCCTGATCAGTCTGTTGTGTCTCAGCAATACAGTCATAGTCAATTTGACTTGGGAAGGTGATTGCAGAAACACGAGAGAGAACATCAACAGCAATATTGTCAGATCCTGGAATGTGTACAATATTTGTGGTGAACTGAGAGATGAAATCCAGCTGACGGATCTGCCGAGGAGAACACCTGTCACTTTTTTGCCTAAAAGCATAAGTGAGGGGCTTGTGGTCAGTAAACACTGTGAAATCTCTAGCTTCCAGCATATACCGAAAGTGTCGGATAGCCGATTAGATAGCAAGGAGTTCACGGTCGTAGGCACTAAGACTTTTCAGATGAAGTAAGTTTTCTGGAAAAGAAAGCTAATGGCTGTAGCTCAGAGTCCACAACTTGGTGAAGTGCACCTCCTATGGCATAATCAGAGGCGTCCACATGAAGAGCAAGCGGGGCAGAAGGTGAAGGATGAGCAAGAAGTGCAGCATCAGCAAGAGCTTGTTTACACCTCTGAAATGCTGTAATTGCCTCAGAAGACCAGTTTAAAGGCTTTGTGTCCTTCTTACCTTTAGAACCTTTTAAAAATTCACTTAAAAGATACTGTTGTTCAGCTGCTTTGGGCAAGAAACGTCTATAAAAATTTAACAGTCCTAAAATTTTTCTCAGAGAGCCAACAATCTCTGGTTGTTTGTAATCAAGAACTGCTTGAACTTTGTCAGGCAATGGCTTAATGCCATCAGGAGTGATAAGGTGGCCAAGGAAAATGAGTTCAGTCACACCAAATACACATTTAGAGATATTTAGTTTTAAACCATATGAGCTCAGTCTTTGGATTGATTGAATATTAACGTCGCACTGTTCAGCTACACGAGGGCTTTTGGCGACGGACCACGTAATTTTGAACCATGGTCAAGTGACGTGGACGGCACCTGAGCTGGCACCCCCCTCTCCTAACTACCACACCACACCAACGAGAGGACGTTTCAGCTCTCGACAGATTTAACGTGCATTGCTGCCCTACACGGCGGGTCTTTAGTGGTACTGGGCGCGAACCTGTGACAAAGCAAGCCACAGTCCGATACCTATACCACTCGGCTACCGCGGCCACCTGTCTTTGGAATATAGTTCTTAAGTGAGGACGATGCTCCTCAGCATTTTCTGAGTAACACAAAATATCATCCAAGTAGACAAAACAAAAAGGAAGTCCTCTTAGTACTTCATGCATGAATCGCATAAAGGTTTGTGGTGCATTCACAAGGCCAAAACACAAATGGGTATATTCGTAAAGACCCCATGGAGTTGTTACAGCTGTCTTAGGAATATCACACTCAGCTATAGGGATTTGGTGGAATGTCTTAAAAATGTCTATTTTGGAAAATTTCCTCTTGCCATGTAGGGCATGAGCAAAGTCATTCAAATAAGGCATGGGGTAGCTGTCGAACTCAGTAACAGAATTCAGCTGCCTGTAATCCCCAACAGGTCTAACTGTAGAGTCAGATTTGGGCACAACATGAAGAGGAAAACTCCAGGGACTTTTGGAAGGTCTAATAATGCCTTGAGCAAGAAGAAATTCAAATTCTACCTTCACTGCATCATACAGTTTAGGGTGTAGCCTTCTAGGCCTGGCAGTGACTGGTGGGCCAGTTGTAATAATATGGTGGACTGTGCCATGTGATGCTAATTTGGAAATTAAAGAAGGGTTGCTGAGGTCTGAATATTCCGATAAGATGTTTTTAAAACTGATGTTTGCATCTACAGTGAGGATTGAGGGCTGTACAATATTTGAAAAAACACAAGGAGTGAAAAGGGAAGTTTCCACATCCATCAAGCTTTTTTTCTTAAGGTCAATTAAAAGGTTGAAGTGCTTTAGAAAATCAGCACCAATTATAGGAGATGATACATCAGCAATTATGAAAGTCCAGATAAAAGGTCGCCT
>BMAU01007058.1:0-60177 GCA_019973935.1 Trichonephila clavipes | reverse complement strand
TTAATGTACGACCCGCGATGGCTGTTACCAGCAGCGAATGTGTTTTTATCTGGTTCATACTCTTAGTTACGGATTCATTAGTTTACGTATGTTCGCTGCATTGAAAACGTCGTGGTCCAACAGTCACATATAGTTGCTCAAACAATCAGCTTGAAGATTATATGTTATGTGTGTTTTGTGGTAAAAATAGTAATCAGTTGTTATGTTAAAGAGGCGTATAATGTGAAAAACACACAAGTGTCATTTCCTTTACAATGGTGAATGCAAAATATGTGTGATATATATATCAAAAAAGTGTGGCGCCCAAAAAAAAGTTTATGTTGGAATGTTTTCAAAAGTATGCGTACAGTTTTGATACACCCAGATTTTCCGTTAAAAAGCGAATTTCATAGCAAAAACTAATATAATTTAAATCACAATTAATGGACCAACAATTGTTTAATTAAACTCAATACTATATCTAAAGCTACAACGGATGCACATCTCTTTTTTCATCTATGATTGTGTTTTAGCAAGGAATAATAATTATGACAATGGACAAAAGATAAAAGTGTTTCTGGAAGCCAGTGATTCGTTATTTGATTCATTCTAGAATAAAAATGAAATTATTTCAATATGTTTAAAAATGTACAAGGCTTTCACATTAGAACTGTCACGCGCCGTATAAAAATGAAATTCTGATCTGGCTGATTAGTTGACCGAATATCTTCTTCTGGAACCCAGGGCGATTTTCTGCAGAGCCACTTCCGCAAAAGACGGGTAAATAGAGTCAATTTCCAGGACGGGGCGCTTTTGTCATTAAGTCTAACTTAAGAAAAAACGCATAAATAATACAATTTCAGTCCTAACAGCAATTTTCGGTATCGTTAGATTATTACACAAGTTGTCAGTTACATTAAAACTAGAATGTAATAACGACTTTCCTTTATACATGGAATTATATAAAAATATGACTTACTGTAGAGAAAATAAATTATAAAAGCCTATTCATTTTCCCAAACTTTCATTGACAGCTCCACACTAAATACGCTTTCAAATTAATAAAAGCAGATTATGACCAAAGATTATTTTACAAAAAGAAATATAATTCAAAATGAAAACTACTGAGGAGGAAAGTCTCCCGAAGCATGAAGTAAGTCATTGTATGATTTGCAAGCATAAAATGCTTGTTACGATTTTATTACATATGGTTGTGACTACTTTTAGCTTTCACCCTTTTTCTGCCACTGCTTCCAGGTCAGGGTTGGGAAAAGTTTCAAAACAATCAAATAATAATCGACTTTAAGATTTTGAAATAAGACAAGTACGCGAAGGCATATATCCGGGAAGCAACAAAAACTGCTGACAGAACCTGACTCTAAAACTGTAAAATAGTCCACACTGTTAAGAAAAAAGAAACAAAAGGCATTGGGAGGATTGTCAAGCCACATGAATCTCTATTATCAAGTGAGAAGATTTTGCGAGCTATTTATTACATTTCCGATTACCCCCGCCCGACTCGGCTGATGTGCAAAATATCAAATCGAACCGCTGCGGAATGTGGACAGCGCGGCGAAGGTCAGGATTACTCTGGATACATTCAATTTCAATATAATAGACATGGGGTGCCATCTGGGGGTCATTAAAAACGTTCAACTGAAAAGTCACATTTACACTGCTGTGTTTTCTGGGCACCTTTGTAAAATGCACATTTACACCACCCGGCCATGAGATCGTCCGGCGCGGCGACATATATTTGCGCATTTGCTCGTCGCGAAGAAGATATTATTTACTGCATTTGCTTTTTCTTGTATTTTTGGCGAATCTGAAGTGGATATGTTATTTGCATTTCATTTTTATAATGTTTTTAAGGATATAAGTTGTAAAAATTTTTGCTTAATAATACTTTGAAGAAAAACACGAGGTGAAAACGTTTACTGCGCTTTCACAAAAAATACATAAGAGGAGAAAAAAAGAATTCCTATTTATAAAGTTGTATTGATGACAACTGATGGGGCCGCATCAACAACAGGTACACTCAATAGGTTTCTGGTTATGTGTATCAGAACGATGTTTTATCACATATTCTTTTTTCTTATAATTACATTATTTTCCAACATGACCTCTATTGTGACATTTGATGCGATGCTATTTTAACTTATTTAATTTAATGATTAAAGTTCCATAATTACATAACATCATGAGGCCAATGTTAAAATAAAACAGATTCAACTCTATTAATAAAACTAACTTTACACAAAAATTTAAAGTCCGATCGTTTGGTAAACAATTTTTATTTATTACCAAGGCATTCTGAAAACAATAATATAAACGGTACTTATCGATCAAGGCATTCTAAAAACAATAGTAAAGTGGCGCTTATCTGAGTGAAGGAGGATTGGGGATGGAGAGCGACCTGGGGCAGAAGTTCTCTGTGGCGGGTTGGTGTTGTCTAGAATAAGAAAAAGGGAAAAAAAGCCTCGAGAATAGGCGTTATTCTTTTGGGCATCGGACTGTAAGAACAGTAATCAATCCCATATCGTGATAGTCTATGATGCTGGGCTTGACAGTGGTGTTTTCCATTCTGCTGAGTGGCATGATGGTGATTGGTCAAGCGATGGAATCAAGTGCTTTTTAAAGTTAGACACATTACTTGGAAAGAATTCGCTACGGGTTCATTGCTGTCAGATCCTCACCACTCTCTGATTGGACTCAACAGTCCACGCGTAAGAATACACACCTTGCCAGCCAGAGTGCAATGAACTGAGAGACGCACCCACATTCTTTACTAACCCCTGTTTCCTGTAAACAGGGCAGATGCAAAAGTAAAATTGCATCTCAGGGACCGGTGGCCTCCAATCACATTCTAAATATGCGGCATGTCACGCTGGAAATCTGCATGAAAATTGCGAAGACTTATTTGAGGAAGAAATCCAGAGAAGAATCTTTGGGGCCCAAGTCGAAAACAAATCTGATTACGGGAAATCGTATATCATGTATACGTCCGTTGGTTAAGTCCAGAGTATATTTTTTACGATTCTGGGAACTACTACAGGGTAACATTTTTGCAATCATGAGGTGAAGTGTACGTTGAACTTAGTGATGACGTTTAGTTGATGTATTTTATATTTTGTTTTTTTTTTTTGATAGAGAGCTTAATGAATTGAACTTAAAATTGCAAGAAAAATCAAACAATATCAGAATTGATTGGATTTAATAACTTTAAAAACAAATTGAAGCTAATATCTTTTAAGTTGATGAACATTAATTAGTAATAATTCAAAAAATATTTATGATTAGTTGGTTAAAACGGAGCTACATTAATCAAAGAGGAAATATGACAATGACAATGCAATAATAAAACTGCTCTCTAAATTTGAAAACGTTTTTCAAAATTTATTAGACTAGAACTAATATTTGCATTTATCATGCACCCATCTGATAATGTTCATTGGGAAAATATAACTGAAAATATGTTATATTTTTTCTCTTTATCTTGAGAAAGCGAGGTTTTCTAATTCAAATGATATACTATTAAAATAATAACTTTCGGAATCTAATGGATGAAGTTGAGTATCTAATTTTTTTAAAAGTTGCATTTCATTTATATAGCATTACATTGTTCTTATACTCTACCTACATAAAGTAAATCAGAATTTTCAATGATGAAAATAATTAAGACAACTTATCCTTCCGTTTTCAAAAGTTCTAGAATCCAGTCAAGATTAACAGTTAGTAATTAGTTTTATACCTATATATTCAGATTGGGGCTGACGATATTCAGACTAATTCTACTGGAACCACGCCTTAAAAACAAACTTTAAATGAAAATTATTTATTTTTAATGTATTTTGAATTATTTGAAAAATAAATGCATCATTTGATAATATTAGAAATTTATTGGGAAAATTATGCTTGTGTATTGTGTTTTGCTTAAAGCGTAGTTTGAAAAAGAGTAAGTTTTTTATAATAGTTATGTAGGTATAAGTACATATATTCTATATTTATTATTGTTTTAGTATAAATATTGTTGAGCTTTTTTAGCTCATAAAACTTATGCCACAGGTGGACTGCAACACCTCGAAAAAGTTAAAAGTAGACAGCATCATGTAAAAGTCTCCCCCCTTCTGCTTTAAGAAGTCTCAGGACTCTCTTAAATCGCAATTTTTTCAACTTTTTGAAAAAAAAAATATAAGTTAAAGATTTAACATTTCTAAGCATTTTGATGTGAGAGTTTTGTTGATACTGTGAAAACCTCCGAAGTTATTGAGAAAAAACTAGTGAAACTTAAGCAAATCTTTAACTTCATTTTTCTCAAAATAAAAAAATTTTAACTTGCACGCAGGATTTCTCAGAAACTATTTATGAAATCAATTTCAAATTCCATACACGTGTTTAAAATATAGCTCTTCATAACTTATACAACAATTTTCAGAAAGAATTTTAATAGAGTTTTTTATTTGAATTTTAATTAATTTTTTTCTTTAAATTTTCGTTATAATTGTGTATTTAAAAATATTTTATTTCTCTAAATTTCTTAAAAGTTAGAAAAACTTCAAAAGTGAACCTTTTTATACCAAGTAAAATTAATTTTGTAAATTTTGTACTTCAGAATCCTGCGCGGGTAAAATACTGATTTTCACATTTTTGAAACAATTATCCAATTTATACTTCTTATAACTTTTTACACTTTTTTCTGAAATTCTCTGAAGCATTGAGAAATGATGTTAATATATATGATTATCACGTGGTAAAAATTTGAAATTATTGTTTTGTTTTATTGCTACGCTACATTGGTTTGAAGAAGAATGTTCTTTTCGAGTGCACGGATATATGTTAAGGGTCCTGAAACCTCTTAACCGACTTGTCAGATTATTCTGAAAGTAACGGATTTCCCCACTTTAACGGTAAGAATATATATATATATATATATATATATATATATATATATATATATATATATATATATATATATATGTGTGTGTGTGTGTGTGTGTAATTTTCAATTTATGAGTAGAACTTTAAATTAATCACTTTTAAAAGGATGATATTAGATAGAAATAAAGGATTCTTCAATCGAGCATTCTAAATTTTCGATTGTGATGATGTTTTTATAAAATTATAAATTACCGTCTCAAGTTTGGTTTATTTACGATTAAATATAATAAAAGAGGTATCGGTATAAGGAAAAATAATAAGTTAGAAATGCACAATTTTTCATTATTCTATTTTAATTTTTTTTCAATCTATTATTGTGTGTATAGGTTTCGTTATAAACATATAATATTCAATTCAAATGAGAATTTTCTGTGCTGGCTTTCAAGTTTCTATGAAACAAGTCTGAAAAGTTATTTCTCTTCTAACAGAAATTTATTTACTTTTTCATTTTTTATAGATAACGGAAGTTATTTTAAGAAAATTATGGAATTGAAATTTTGAACTTGTTTCAATAGTTGTTATATACGAATAAAAAAAAACATTAAAGAAAAGGCTTATATAAAAATGCTACTAGCCTTAACTTTAACATTCAGACTCTGATTATATATCCTTTAGGAAATAATAATATTCATTTGTTTGAAACTCTGCTTGATTATTTTTTTCTTTTATTTTACAAAAATATAACTTATTTTCTCTTAAACTCATATTTTTGTAAAAGAGAGCACTTTTCTCTATAAATGAACATGTCTGAACCACTAAAATAATTCAATCCTTTTTTAGATTGTTAAGTATACATAATAAATAATCGAAATAGAATACAACGAAAAAATTTTATTAAAAACGTTAAAAAAAATGACTTCTACCTAATACATTGAATCTTTGACTTATTCCTTAAAAAATCTTAAAATTCCTTTAAATTTTCTGTGAATCAAAAGTAGTTATAAGAATGGACATCAAAGGCCCTTGTAAAACATTATGGCAGAAATGGATGTTTATTATAAAGCTACTAACCATGACAATCGGTTGATAATTAACTGAGTCATCACAAACTCTTCATCATATAATCATGACTCAAACTCAATAAATCCGTCCGCAGTAACAGATGAGCTGCTTCGAAAGACTTTAATGAACGAGCAAACGATTATATATATATAAAAGTAGAAAACAAGATTAATATTAATTTATTTCCACGAAGGATAGCAATTTGATCCTTCTGTTCTACAAGAGTTGGATAAAAAGTCATTTCAACAACTTTATATTTCGCCGTATTTGCATTGGATGACATTGGCATACAGTGAGATAGTAAAATACAGTCACGTGAAAGCCAACACTGAACGGTGATCGATGATTTTGGCTCAGTAATATTTTAAAGTAGCTATAAATGTGCTAAGCAAGTTAGAAAGCTCCAAAGCAATACGTTTACAATGAAGGAATAACGAGCTTAGGTAAAAACTGAAGTTGCAATAGGCCATAATGCACGATAATGTTATCATGCACTGTGGTGTGAATGTGGTGATGCTGTGTCATCATATCGTACGGTGGTACGACGAGTGAAATTGTGTTTCGTGAAGGAAGAGATGTCACTCATTGTTTCAGATGACTTCCGGTTGATGAAGAAACCATCCAATTTGTTGATAACTGACCAACAATGTACTTCTTGAGAGAAGGCCCCGCATTGGCAAATTTTACAAAACCATGATTCCCATTCTGGGATAGCACTAGAGTGCAGTGCGATAGATACTACATGCGTTGTTCCCTGCGCAACATTGGCACCATTCTGATTTCTCGCAGAGCGTGTTGAGCCGGATTTGAAGGAAAGTGAACAGTTTCATTTGATGCATTATCACAATGTATGAAACGTGGGTTTGTGCTTATAAATCTCGTTTCAAACTGCGATCCATTAAAAAGAGACATCCTGATTCGCCCAATTCACAGACGGTGCGCTAAGTCTTTATCGTCGGCAGTTCATGTTTTGTTTTTACATATACCATTGACGGAATGATATTGCGTATTTTAGCTCTGAAATTTTCAACTATTGTTGCCTTCTAGTGTTACACCCCCTCTGAAGAACGCAGCACCACTTGTTGCTTTCGAATCCAGTCATCCTCCTCGAGAATGTACGGTGTTATACTTTGAACGAAATCGCTGATCTCCTGAAATGGTGAGGGTGGGAAATACTGGAACATTTTCCGTGCTCACCGTATATGTCCGTATGATCACAGAAGGTCGGTCACAAAACGAAAGCACAAAAGTCCATTGGAAAAGAGTAGAGCTATTTTACACGAATTTCGTTAAATAGGATATACTTATTCCTGTTTCTGTTTCTTTGTTTGCTAAATAATTGGCAGTAGACTTAGACGTGTAACTAGGTTCTCATTGATAAATTCAACTTTATCAATGTCCTTTCCATATAAAGTTGGAGTTTCTTCTTCAAATGTTCTTTCTAAAATATGCTTCTTATAATGGAGTGGATTAATGTTAACTTGAGATTTTTTTTGATTTTTAATTTAGCTTTGTTAGAAAATCCTGAAACCCTCATGAATATCTATGGAAACTTTATTGTCAACGGACGAAGCCATTCCATTAGGTCATTCTCGTCAGTTGAGGAATAGAAAATTGATCTTTTTTTTTTCTTACATCCACTTAAATATGGCAATGCCTCATCAAGTGTTACCACAAATTTCCATTTCTCTGCAGCTAGATGTTTTAATATAGGTTTCTACAAATTGCTTTTCTTTCAGAAATTTGTTTTAAAAAAAGAGATGAACTTTTGGTTAAAACATTTTTTTTAAACTTTAAATATTTATGAATGTTTTTAATAACAATACCGGAGGATATTTCTAGTTCTAATGTAATTAATCTTTCAGTCGGTGAATTTCATATGTATTTAGGATCAGACTCACTTTTTTAATAGCTGCCTGCATTTGAACAGTCTCAGGATGAATTTTCGGGGTCACGTTTTTATTTTTACTTTCTGATTGATGTTTTTCTCTTTCAAATTTTATATATAATATTAGGTTGTCAAGTATTAAATGGAATAAAAAGTGCACATAATTGAATTCAATTTTTTTCCAATACAAACTAAGATTTTAAGATGGTCTGTTAATTTTTTTCTGCTTGAAATATGCATTAAAAATCGTACAAAATGTACTATTCACTCGAAAAACGAACAATGCCAAAACAGCGTCTAAATGAGGTTACGTGCAATTGAAATAAATGACATGGACTTTATTCCATTTCATACTTGACAACCTAATATTATAATAATCTTTTTTTGAAAAGCAACAAATTCTATGTATTTCCACTACTTTGCATCCAATCCTTGTAAATTGCTTCCATCATTTCAATGCTTCGATTTTAGAGATGCGATCGCTTCTAACATAATACTGTAGAATATTAAAATAATTATTATGTGTGTGTGTTACATAAAAAAGATAATATTATGCATAGTATAAGGTAACTAAAAAGACTATTAAAGGGTGTTTTTTAGAGGTATAGAACTTTAAATTGCAATAAAAGAACGATGTATTATTCGATTGACATAATTTTTTTAATTAGAAAGATAATCTTGTGGCATTACATTTTAAATATGATTTCTGGCATATGACTGCCACGGCTGGCTCGGATGTTGTCCAATCTGGACGTCCAATTTTCGATGACTTTTCCCAACATTTGCGGCCGTATATCGGCAATAACACGGCGAATGTTGTCTTCCAAATGGTCAAGCTTTTGTGGCTTATCCGCATAGACCAATGACTTTACATAGCCCCACAGAAAATAGTCTAGCGGTGTTAAATCACAAGATCTTGGAGGCCAATTCACAGGTCCAAAACGTGAAATTAGGCGGTCACCAAACGTGTCTTTCAATAAATCGATTGTGGCACGAGCTGTGTGACATGTTGCGCGGTCTAGTTGGAACCACAGCTCCTGGACATCATGATTGTTCAATTCAGGAATGAAAAGATTAGTAATCATGACTCTATACCGATCACCATTGACTGTAACGTTGTGGCCATCATCGTTTTTGAAGAAGTACGGACCAATGATTCCACTAGCCCATAAAGCACACCAAACAGTCAGTTTTTCTGGATGTAACGGTGTTTCGACATACACTTGTGGATTAGCTTCACTTTAAATGCGGCAGTTTTGTTTGTTGACGTAGCCATTCAACCAGAAGTGCGCTTCATCGCTAAACAAAATTCGCTTATGAAAATCGGGAACAACGGCAATCTTGTTTTGGGCCCATTCGACGAATTTATGCCTTGCTTGATGAATTGCCAAACCAAACTGAGAATAAATCACTTGGCAGCTGTTAAATCAGTCGCCATCTTGGAAAGTAATGCCAACTTAAACTTCTATACCTGGAAAAAAACACTCTTTATATGCAATATGGCTATTTTTGGCCTTTCTGCTTTGAGAAACTCGTATTCTCTTTTCCAATTTCAGTGTAAAAGTAGAAAAAAATTTTGTAGGAAAAAGATTCCAGCTTACGAGAAAAAGGGATTGAATACTTGCTGAATAGATATTCATCACCGAATTAGACCTTCTATCAGCACTGTAAGATAATTGTGATTCTATGGATTTTCTGTATAACAACTTGAGGGCTGAAGACCTCAGTAGGGAATAGAAGGAAGAGAAATATAATAAACGTTTAAAAAGACGATGATATTGTTTTGAAAATTTTAAGGAAATAATTCATAAGTATCTTTTTATGCAAGCTTTTGATTTTTAAAACTGGTTTAAGAGTTAAAGATTAAGTATTAGGTATGTATATAGAACCAATTCGTTTTTTAGGCTTCCTATTTTCTTTATTATGATTTCGTGAACTTTACATTTACCATTCTGTAGGTTATAATAATTGTGGAAATCAAATGCATTGTACTTTTAAACTACAGCTGATGTACATATTGGTTCTCTCAAACAACTACTCGTAATTTGTTGGACTGTTTTTTAGCAATTCATTTTATTTTTGAGGTAGAAAAATAATTAAAATGTTTAGCATTACAAGTTCTATCATTTCATTATGAGGAAAATACATTTATGTTTCATAAAAACATTACACTTTTTCAGTATGCACTCTGTAGGAAACTACTGGGTAACATTTATTAATTATTGATAGATTTAGATCTTGGCAAGTTTGAATTTAATCAAGAAGGGAAAAAGTTAAAAAGATATTAAATGTTCTATTTCGCAGCAAAATATTTATTAAAAGCGTACTTTATGAGTATTTTTGTTCATAATACATAAATTCATTGTAGTCTAAATTATTATTCTATTTCCCTCGTCGTAGATTTTAAAGCAGTTAAATTTGCTTAACTCTGCTTACACTGAATACTAATCCATATACATGCATTTGAAGAAATATATATGTAAGGATAATTAAATTAAATTTAAAATTAAATTCCCTATATGTACCACTTAACTTTTATTTTTCCTTACATCTTCAAGAATTAAATTAATCACCCATTTATCTCTCTGAAACATATGGCCTAACCCCTAAACATTTCTGATCCCAGATCATTATATTTAATACCCCTATATGTCAACATTAACTTTAAGTACACTCATAAAATCAGAGATACTTCTCACATCTGGCTTAAGTGGTAAAACACTTAGACTTCAAACACTTTAGGGTTCTTTTTCTCTCTGCCTCTCAGCGTCAAAACTTGTACAGATTTCATCGAACAAAGGTCCTTTTTTAAAAATTAATACTGATTCTGCCTCGAAACATGTCATATATATACATATATAAAATCTATGTTTACTTTATAGTTTACAGGAACACAAAATCCCACTCATATTTTTTTCAAAATTTTGATTTCTGATTTCAGACTACTAAAATTACATCGGAACTCTTAGTTTAGTTATTTTGTATTATAAAATATGACTGAAATTTTATACTTGCAGACAAACAAAACAATTTAAAAAATTACCATTAAAATTCTGAAGAATATAAATAATCAGAAATGTGTCGGTAAAATATGATTTATTTTAAGCATTTTAATTCTACGTTATACACTTTTTTCGATACGAAAAAGGATTAACCAACAAAAAAGTATTGATAGATTGCCTTTTGTAAAATAGTTCTTGTGAAAGTTTCATATTCAAAATTTGTTCAAGTAAGTCGCTTGATATAGTTTAAATAAAGTTCTAATAAAACCATGCAGAATACGTTATTAATAATGTATTTATAAGGCATGGTGAAGTAAAGAAAATGTTATTCGAATAGTTACTTTTTCAGTTCTACGTTGAAAAAAGTCAAGAGATTATTATAATATACTAAGTTAAATTTATTCTAAAAATAAATTCATAAATGGAATGAAAGAACATTGATGGTTTTAAGGGAACCAAAACGTTCTTAACATTTAGAAAATCAATTTTCCAAATTTTATCTTTAAAAAAAGTATACATAATGCTGATATAACATGTATAGGTTTAAAGCTTAATACCGGAGTAAATTTGCAGTTTTAAAATGTAAACAACAGCTATTGCGGTTACGACAAATATCTTGTATCTGGATAAAAGTACATCTACAAGCATTCCCTCCGAGAATAAGTTCTTGTAAAGATTAAAAACACATAATTACAAACATATACATAATTTTTAAAACATATATTTAGAGACTTATAAAAACAGATTGGAAAAATAACTTTTTAAAATGTTTGCATAATCGTACTCAAAACCCGAATGATAACTGTGTATGGAATCAAGTTCCAAATCCCACATTTGTAAACAAAAAAAATTGCAAGTCGATGTAATGGGCACAGTGATATGCTTTAAGGAAGGTGCACATGCGAGAACAAAAGTATTAAGAGAACTAAAAACAAATCCTGGGAACAAGTCCACTTGTGAAGACTTTGGAATAATTGACAAAGTTACAATTTGTGAAGCCGAGATGACGGTTCAAAAAGCCTGCAAAGAGACCAAAAAAAGACAAACTAAAAGGTAAAAGGATGCTTTAGAATTGTTCATGCAACATGAATACAAATCCTGAATGTTTTAAATATCAAATTTTAGTAAGTTGTACCATTTTATTTAGTTTCTTTCATATTACTCAAAATATGTTTTTCTAGTTTTAGGTACATACGTAGAATATCAATCTATTATACTTTTGTGGAACTTGGTATGACCTTTTGTATAGTAATAATGCATTTAATGAGACTAATTTGATTCCTGAAATGTTAGTATTTTTATTTTTACTGCCAATTTTCTAAAAAAAATAGCCGTTTTTTTATCAAACTTTTAAAAAGTCAAAAGATTCAATTTTTTTACAAACACTTACTATGCAATGTAATATAAAAGAAACTAGAGCATTTAAATAAAGGTACAATTTTTTGTAACTTAAACAGCATGCTTTGTGGTTTTCTATGTTATAAAAGGAAAAAATACAGGTACCTAATCAACACCATGTATACGAAAGCACCTTTTGAAATGTATTTTTTCAAATCCTTATACTTCTAAAAATATTGTCGAATTTAAAAATTTTATGTTATAGTATATTAAAAAAAGTATATAGATTTTTTTATTTATGGAGTCTTTTTGTTTTTGAAAATAATGTTCCTTCGAAAATGGAAATTTTTCTTGTTTTGCGTTATCGAGAACGCCCTGGTTCCCTTAAAAAACGAAAATTAAAATCATATCTTGGGAAAAAAACAACTGGATAATCTATACTTCATATAATCTCGACGATCAGCTTAAAAAAAAGCCCAGTGTCTGAGTGGTAGTGCATTGCGCTTCCACGTCACTGGTCCGGGTTTCAAATCCTGGGCTGCACAAAGTTGACTCAGCCTTTCATCCCTACAGTGGGTGGATAAATGAGTATCAAGCTTACTAGGGAACTGAACATTGGGGTTTCCGTCAGATTGACCACTTGACCGAAACATTTGCGCATGAACCCCAGCGCCTAGGGTCACGTAAACTGAGAAGGCACATTTGGTATTCATGGACTGTTGCACCACTGAGTTCAGTTGTATAGGCTTTAAATGGAAAATTACAGAATACCGTAAAATGTACTTATCACAAACTTACAAATGTATGAATAATGTTTTGTCTCTAATATAGAGTGTAATCATTAGAATTATTGCACATCAACTTTTGTAATTAATATTGTACGTTGGAACAAACGTGAATTATTGCTCATTTAAGTAAAGAGAGAAGTAGAACCTCCTCATCTTATTCAGCGTCAGCATTTGGCTCAATATATTTTGTTACTCGATGAACTTGTGGGAAAGCGTTGCATTCCAAATAATCTGCATACTTAACGAGGTACAAACGTCACCATCATCCCTTCCCGCAATAATATGTTATGAGGTAAACAGAATTATATATCAGAGTAAATGTACCCCAGCATTAACCACACAGCTGTTTCATGTGGAAAGAAATTGCCATATTGCAAACAGCAAGTTTCGCACTTCGGATACATCGATTGGAAGAAAAGCATAATTTCCGTACATTCAGAAAATGTTCTGTAGTACCCAGGGCAGATGTCTGAAATTGAAAGGTATATCAAACAAGAGAAATAAAATTGTTCTGTTTGCTTCATAAATAAACCGATAACGACGTCAATGTAAGTTTTTGTAAAATTGTATAAAATTTTGTAATATATGTTTCTGTAATATGTTTTTGCGATAGAGTTGGTGCTATAGTTTCACATTAATACACTCAGGGCAGGATTGTGTCGCTTAACCTTTATTTATTTTTAATATCTCCCATTATAATTTGTTAATTTTTTTTCTAGCTTTATAAAAACAAATAAAGAATAGAGCAAGATAGGGAAAAGTAAAAGAACTTTACTTGAAATGAGACCGAAGAATTTTATTTGAATGAGAGTTATAATTTTTTATAGTCTAATACAGGGAATATAACTTCGGATATTTTTATATTATCAACTTTTTAGCTTTTAATTTTAAATTTCTTGTGTTACAGGAGACTTCATTTAAATCAAAAAAGAAAAGATATTTTTAAAAACTTGAAGAAATCTGCTCAAAATGAGCGCTTGTAGTATAAAATATCTTTAACGTTTATGGAGTATATAACTCATTCATTATTTAAATAAATTTTTCGTACTACAAAGCAAAGGTAGATTGATATATAAGCTTGGAAATGAAATAGGATGGTGTAATGCAAAGATGCAAAGTTTTACATGCGCACAAAATTTAGCACATTGAAACTTTAGACGATGATGGCATGCACCCTAAAAATATTATTTTTCATTTTTTTTTTTTTTAGATATTTTTTTTAAAATTTCACATAAAAGCAACCTTTGAATATTCTGATCTAAACTCTTGAATAATACGTCACAAGATGGTAATTGCTTCACTGTCTAAAAGGTCCAAATTATTTGTTAGGAAGATATGTTCTGTTTAAAATATTTATTTGATTGACTACATTTTTGGGAGTTTCTAAAAATAACTCAGAAAGAAGTCAATTTTTTATTCTTTCTGCCGATCTCCTCGGCACTATACTCATGCGATATATGGAGTAAGCCTATTTGAGGCTCCTTTAAAAGAAAAAGGAAAGCATTTTGGTATTTTATACGGATTTATTATAGATTTTATCTATGAATTTTTCAATTCCTACTATTTGCTCATACTCTCTAAATATTTATTTGTTTATCTTGATCGAATTTTCAATCGTTAATAAAATACATTTTAAAGCTTTCAATTCAGCTGAAATTTTATATACATCTATATTTTGGATGATAATACAGTAATTTTTAATTATAATTAATAAAAATTAATTGATCAAAACTAATTTTTCAAAGAATTTCAAATACAGCCTCATTGGTATCATTTTTGGTGACTTAGCGACCATTTTGGTGACTTGGGTCTAAACTTTAAAAGATTTTTTTCTCACGTTTTAAGGCTTTCAGTTGAACTGAAATTTTAAATACACGATTGTTTTGGATGACAATACGATACTTTAATGATAACTAATAAAAATTAATTACCACTTAATGTAGTGATTCTGTCATATGCATATGCATATTTTTATTAAATGTTACTACTTAATTAAAAGAAGCTAAAATAAAATTTCTGTTTGTTGATCTAAGTAGGAATTGACTTTAAAATTTTTTTATATTGCTTGTGTGTGTGTGTGTTACATACATTTCAGTTACACAACCAGTGAGCAATTTTCTGCTTTGTTTCCTCTTATCCGCCAACAAAAATTACAGCGCACAACTGTGTCACATTTTACTTCAAATAATAATATTTATTTGCTGTCATTATTGTTTCTTTTTTAAGGCTGAATTATCGCATTTTTTCGACAGAGAGATTGCAGTGCAATATTCTTTCAAAAACTAATTTCTGGTTTTGGCAAGACTTATTTAAATTGGTATACTTGGCATCTGCTGTGTTTGCTTTTAATTTCATAATTCACCCTTGCGAAGAAAGGTTAATTAATGGACAAATTCAATACATGATTATTTCGGTTATTTATCAACATGTCCCTTGCACATGGATGATGAGAATTAAAAATAACAGTACATTATGCCCATGGAATCAGAATTAATGTCTGGATTATATCTGAATTAAAGTTGTCATTTCTCCTTAAAGACCTTTCAGTTTGGAACAGAAAATGCCATCAGCAGCTTTTTATTTATCTATATCTTGTATGGCGAGGTTATATAAACCGAGTATCATATGTAATGAAGAAAAAGATAGTATATGAGATAAATCAGGAGAATAGACAGAATGAAGCACTGCCTCATAATCCAATTGACGAAGAGTCAGTATCGTTCGATCACCAATATAAGGGCGGGAATTGAGTTACTAGATAAAAATGCTTTTCCTTTGACCTTTTTTTTTTCGCGTATATGTGGCTGTTATGGATCAGAATAACATCTCTTTGTGTTGATGGTGTCGTCTTGTCCCTGTTATATCTATGATTTAAAAAAATTTATTGAATTAGACAAAACTATAAATAATAAGCAATTTATTTCGCTATGATAGGAAAATCATATGTATTGATAAATGCTTGGTCAACATGGTACCTGTTTTGTACCATATATATATAAGTGCAGCATATATTTAAATCAAGTCTTGTAGCGCTACACGTTTTACATAATAAGCAGCATTTGAGAGTACTTGGCAAATGCTAGTAAAATCCGGTTTATAACGCGCACTTGAAGCGCGAAAGATAGGATCGAAATTTACGGACGCGCGTTATACGCTGGGCATAAAAATGAGAGCATTAAAAATAAAAAATAAACAAAAAACAAAAAATTATACTTCTACATATATCAAAATATTGCTTATTTAAAAGAAATGACATTCTCCTTATGAACTGAAGAAGTTGAAGTTCTAAAAATACTATTTTTTTCTAAAGCTTGGAATATTACCTAGAATAAATCACTTCAAAATATAAGAGTATTGTGCACGTACATTTCTGGTACCTTCGGAAAAAAGAGGGGTGTGCGTTACACGGCGAATATACCTAACGTTACAAATTTCAGCTTGACAGTTTAGGAGCACGTTATACGGCGGTCGGCGTTATACGCCAGATTTTACAGTAAGCAGAACGATCCCTAATGCAAGCCTTAATTTTTTTTCTGAAATACATTTTCGGCTTGAATAAGCTCTATGGCATAAAATTAGAGCGAAATTTGTTTTCAATTTATATTGTTTGGAATCTTACCCCAAATATTGTATATAATGTGTAGGGTATATATATACTATTGTTATTTATATATTAACATTATAAATATGCTTATATGTTTAGGTATGATTTTGTAATGGACGGGACAATACCTTTCTTCTGAAGAAGTCAATGCTCAAAATTAAACTTAATATTGGCTATTAAGGTATCCAACCACCCTAAAATTATGATTTTTTTTAAATTGACAATTTTTTTTATGATTTTGTTTTATATGCCATTTTGTTAGTTTTATAAGAATACCAAGTTTATTATTGTCCATTCACTAGAACAAAGCGTTTTAGTAAAAGCAGATGCCTTAACTTGTGAAGGTCTCTCGAGACCTCACTTTGAGAACGAGAGTAATTATGAGTCACGAAAGAACCAGTAGCCATTTTTATAAATAACTTTCTTTATTTGGTTATCTTTCCCAAATAGAATCAAAGATTTATTAACAATAATTTAAATAATACTATGAGGTTTTAAAGATAATATCCTTTAAATTAACTCAATTAATTAATAATCTAATTAATTAATTTATTAAATAACGATCATGCAGAAATTACCAAGATAAGAGATCCCAGAATTATATTTAATAATGTTCTTGTTGAACATTTAACTTTAATCTGACTCTTAAAACTTGAGTGAGACTTTAAATTCAAAATAATAATTACCACTCGGAATCTCAATTCTTCATGAGGTTAATTTATCTTCAACAACAATATTTCAATTTAAAATCACTATAACTCTATGTTTCAATATCTATCTCCTATTGCTCTAACTTTACTATTTCGTTTGACTTAAATACTGAATCTAATGTACATAATAAGGAATCCTGTCCGCTTTTTGGAGTTGATTGGAAATAGGTAGGGAATTAAATTTCCCTAAAAAGGTCGGTTCAGAAGGTTAGTGATAAAGTTCCGTATAGATTCGTCACAAACTTTACATAAGATGTCAAACTTTAAAATGCGTTTTACTCGAAATGAGTGTTTTTTCGAAAACCTCAAACGGGGACAGCGATTACTCAAAAAGTATTGAAAACAATTAACTGAAATTTTTTGTGTGTATTATGTATAACATTAAAAGTGTTTTAACATTCAGATTTATCAATCACTGTTTTATTATAAAATTTACCCTTCTTTATGTGAATATAATCACTGTTTTAAGCAATTTCATACAATAATTAAGATTAAGTGCTCTGGTTTTCATAAAAATTAAAATATCTTTTATCCTGAAGGTCATTTCAAAAAGGAACATCTAAGTAATGCATTAAAATTGAAAAATTGAGAATTTGTTGATTTACTATTTGTATAGAGCGGGCCCCATTTATGTAATTTTTTGTCAATTTTTACCCATTTTTTCTCATTTTAGTAGTAATAATTTATTTTTCTCTTCTTATTTTTAGCCCTTTTTTCTTAAAATGTACTATATAAATCTAAAACCCACAAAAAAATCTCCATATTTGCATTTATTTTTTTAAATAAAGTTGTCGCAAGAAGTAGGATAACTTAAGAGGACTCGAAAACTTTTTCCCAGGCTAGATATGCAAAAGTACATTAGCTAACATATTAATTATTATTAAACGATGTTATGTTTTGTATTTTAAAAACGACGATATACATAATTAAAATGGTCAGTAATCCTTTCATGGTTTGATCCATTGAAACTGTTAATCCTTGTTTTTAAAAGAACATGACAGTGGCTATAAAAATAAAATTAGAAAATAATTGCAATGTTGTTTTCTTCATTAGAAACAAAGTACGTTAGAAATTACTTTTTGTACAAACTTATTGTTCCCAGCTTCCCTTTTTTGCCTTACATTACCACCATTTTTGAAATGGGAATTTACCGATGCTTGTTCAGCTACCTTATATTCAAGAAGCCCCATTATCGCTTCCTCCGACCTGCTTGTTCAGAATTTTCCTGGAAGTAAACGAGGTCCTTCTGAGCTATTGCAACCCTCCACCCTTCATCTTAAGCCAGATTTAATAATATGTGTTGGTGGGAAAGGTAGCTGGTTATCAAATGCAAATTTCTTCGCGGCCGATTAACCTCGAGTAGGATGAAAGGGTTGCAGGAAGGAAAGTAACAAAATGGTTGGATTTAAACTTGTATTCATTTCAGCTCAGTTCTAATAATGATAAGGATAAAATTGTTGTACATACTGGAATTTCGAAAGAAAGTTCATCTAATTTGTTTTAGTACCGTTGCAGTTTCGAATCATGTGTGTTGTTAAGTTAATGATTGTTTAATGTAAATAAATCTAAGGTTACGTGGACCTACTTCCATTTTCTTTTTCTCTCTTCCTTTTGTTTATTAAATTTTGTTGGATTATATTCTGAATATATGTATCGTGAAATTTGTAGATTATATATATGTATATATATTTCTTTGTTGATTATAATATTCGAATGAAATTTAAGATTGCGAGGGAATAGATTGACTCTCTTGCCCTCTTAGAGATGTGGAGGGAAAAGAAGAAAATCTATCCATATTCAGAAACAATCTATTTATTGATTTCCCAAATAGAAACACTGATTCAAGTAATTTCAACGAGAATAAATGTTTTCCATACAAGTGGATTAACAGCGAGATGCACGAATTATTAGAAGACTATAATTATAGATCATCTTGTTCCAGAATCAAATCTACCATCTCAATTATCTAAGCACTAATTAAATTCTAGTGACCAATCGTCACTATAATCCTTTCAGCTATCCAATATTTGAAATAAGACTATAAACTCGAATAACACCTGATCAATAGCAATCTGCATATTAACTGGATATCTACATCATAATAGTACGGACTTATTTTAAAATGAGAAATTTACTGACTTGCAAAATTTTACTTGCCAAAATCAGTTTTTAAGAGATATTCATTATTTTATAAATACGAGAGTTGGAAATTCTAGATAGTGGCTATTTAACCTAGAAACTCGTTGAGAGAGAACATGCACAAATATGATATGCGAGTGGTGAGGTGTCGCTGTTGAAGATGCGCACTGTAAAACAACAGTAGACCTAGTTAGAAGGGTAGTTGTGTCGCGTCAAAGAGTCTCGTTTCCATTATTCTAAAGCATGTTTTCAAAAAAAAAAAAATATCAGCAGTCGTGTATTAAAGTCGCGGCAAAATTGCAATAGAATGTTATCGAGGATTGCTGGAATCCTGTGGCAAAAATGCAGTACTGTATAGGATGATGGATAAAATTATTTCATTCGGGTTGGAATGAGACTGTGGATTTGTAAAGCATAGTTTGGCTTTCCTTTCTTGAACATCAGATTAACATCCGATGGACCTTCCGGGAATTATCATTAGAGGTAGGTTCTCAGTCATCAAATGATATGGCCCATAATGAAGAAATGTCTATTCATGAAAAAATTGATACCCGCTGGATTCCACATCAACTCACTAATATTTAGAAATGGCACCGATGTGCACTGGATGGTATCCACCTAGAGATACTTTGGCGAAAGACACGTATTTTGAAGCGTATTGTAGCTATTGATAAGACGTGGGCACGAGATTATGATCCTAAATCAAAGCATCAATCAAATGAATGGTGAGAAAGAGGTTTACCACGTAGACAAACATTTCGACAAGAACCCAATCAGTGGTAGGTTATGCTGATTGTGGTACACGACTGGGTAGGTGTGATTCTTATGCATGATGTGCCTGTAGGACAAACTGTTAACACAGGCTACTATTGCTGATTTCTACAGCACCATCTGCACCGGCTATGCGTGCAAACGTCCATGATTATTGCAAAACAATCTTGTTGAATGACAACGCTCGTTGTCATATCACAAACTACATCACTCACCTATTGTGACTAGGGCAGTAAAAAATCGTAGAAAATCCTTCCTACTCACCTGACATGAGTCGTTGTTACTTCTATCTGTTTTTGAAGTTGAAGGAACCTCTCCGAGGCCATCTATTTCAAAACGTTTCATGTGTACGCTCCACAGTTAGGTGCTCAAACGCTGACATCAGCAATCATCAATTTCTCAATGGTCTTGAACAACTTTCCGATATTTGGCAAAAGTTTATAAACCTTGCTGTTGATTACTTAGAAGGAATGTAATGCAAATTAACTTGTAAGTTCATTAAAATTTAATCTACATTGATGTTGCCTTTACTTAAATTACAGCCCTGATATAATGTTTTAGGTATTCCTGTAGCTTAGACATAAAATTATGCTAAGTAGCACTATGAGGATTCTCAGGGGTGTTAAATTTCTCTAGAGGGCTGAAAATATAAACAATATTCAAATATATATAACTCCTTGAATCTAAAATTAGTAATTCAAATCTGTTATACATTATTTAAAAAGTAATGGGGCTTCAGAGAAGTGTAAAATGTTTAAACTATAATCATACTTTAAGAAATTATAAGCATACGAAAATAAGAAGTATTTCTATAAGAAATATTAATTTAGTTTTACATTGCGAGTTCTATTTTCTAAAATTGTAACTTTAATTACTAGCTATAAGTTGATTTATAAAGTTAAATGTATCCTCTTATTACAATGTGGTATTTTTATATAAATATAGATTAATAAATTATATTTTTTAAAAAACATAAAAAAACATATTTTCAAATTTCTTTTTAAAAAAAAATCATTTTTTTTTTCAAATACTTTGAAATACAAAAGGTATATTATTCTTAAATGATGTAGGATTTATACAAGAGTATGTTACATTTTATAATTTCATAAAGTTTTATCCATCAGAGGCTACTATTTTAGAAAATAGCGCGCGCAACGAAAAATTACTAAATATTTAATACAGATTTATTTCTTATTTTCACATGCTTATAATTTTTAAAATTATGGTTATATTTCAAACATTGTGTACTTTTTGAAGCCATAATCATTTGTAAATAATATGTAAAAGATTCTAAGAATATAATTTAAATATAAAATAATTATACTTGACTGAAAATTGTTTATATTTCAACCCTCGAGACAAAATTAACACCTCAGAGACCCCTTTGTAAATCAGATATGTATTACAGCAGCAAATAGAGCATGGATCACTAAGAAGAGAATGATATGAATCTCTGGAGAATCAATAAAAAAACGAGTTTAATTTATGTTACGGTTTATATCAAAAAATATTATTTTTACAATAAAGATTCGGAATAAACCCACCGAAAATAGAGATGATGTAATGAATATTTTAAGAAAATCAGATGAATAATTAAACAGATTTTCCCTGAGGGAGAAAATTTTTTTTGAAGATTTGAAGGAAACTGAATAAGGTAAAACGTAATTATTTCACTTTTTCTTAGGTTAGAATTCCTTAAAAATTATAGTTGTACACATGCGTACTAGAATCAGATTGGTATTCATTGGGAATTTTGTTTTAACTCCGTAAACTGAGTTTATTACAATTATACATAATAACATTTATGGAAATTTTCTTGCTACTTTATTCAATTTTTTAAAGAATATTTTATCATTGTTTTATGATTTAAAATTGTAATTTAATACTTTTGTGGCAATTTTTTCAGATGACCTTTCTTATAATTATTATTCCCATAAAATACTTAATATATTAAATATAAAATTAAGTAAGCTATTTTTCTTTTTATAGTGAAAAACCTGAAAGAGGGTTTTTTTTTTCTTTTGCATCAAATTTTAAGTATGGCTGGGTATAGCCACTATTGGAAAAACTATCAAAAATCGGCTAAATGTAAAATGTTCCTGATAGGTATTTAAATCTGATAAAGGCAAACAGAAAATTTATTCTAATTTAATAAATACAAATACAAAAAAGGGCTTATTGTAAGGGTTTTAAAATATTGTAAAGGCTTTCCTTGAGCCATAGATATTTTTATAACTAAAAATGTTTTGGGAGGCCCAGTGGCTGATTGGTAGAGTATCGCCCTTCTTCCCCATCGGTCCGGGGTTCAAATAACGGGATGGGTAATGTCGACTCAGCCTTTCATTTTTCTGTGAATCGATAAATGAGTACTAGGCTTGAGCTTGGAAGCTAATCACTGAAGTTTCGCGCCAGACTGATCACCTGACTGGAACATATGCTCATGCACCTCAGCGCCCAAGGCGATGCATGCTGACCTGGGCACAGTACGCATTGGCCCTCATGGACTGTTGCGCCACCGAGTTTAATTATTTTTTTTAAATTCATTGGTACATTTTTTTATAAATTTTTTTTTTAAATAATTTTCTTACAAGTTATGATAAATTAATTTTTGTATTAGAAACATCTTAAAAGAATTTAAAATTTGAATTAGGTTCTATATTAAAGCTAATTAATACATTCGATGATTTTTTTTTCTTTAACAAGAAGTAATATAGATCAGTTTGTGCTATAATTAAGACACGATTAACATATTGCAAACATTAAGAAAACATAACACAGGAAAGTATGAATATCAATTTATAGATGAAAAGTATTTATGTTTAATATCATTGTTCCAAAATAAATTATAATTTTCTCTGAAAGAATTTGCTTTCTAATAGCGTAGATCTTTACTTCATTTTCAAAGCTATCAAACATGTAACAATATTATTGGCTAATCATATGTGATACTGAGCTGGATACTTGATTATTCCGTTTTATATTTGAGTTTAGGATAAAGATAATTCTGGAATTCTATTTTCGTTATCATAAAAATAAAATTCCCTAACTTGGTTGTGAAGTATTTCAAAGAACTCTCAATTGTGTAAAAGATATATCAAAAGAAAATAAAAGAACAGACGTAAAAAGGTTTTTTTTAATATTAAAAAAATCGAATTAAAGGGCCACAGCATGATTCAATTTACAAAAATTGATCAAAAAATCAAAGGTAGTTTTCTTTAGCTTAAATTATATTTTTTATATACTTTTCTATAACCTTACAAAATTTTAAGGGCTCACAGGACTCTTAACAGATATTTGTGCACTCGAAATAAACATCCTTCTTCAAACTAATGTATAACTTAGTACTAAAACAATACAATAATTTGAAATTTTCGCCACATGGTAATCATATATATTTACAATATTTTGAAATTTTCAGAGAACTTGAGAAAATATTAAAAAAGTTATGAAGAAATAAAAATTCGACAATTTTTCAAAAATATGAAACTTAGTATTTTACACCGCGCAGAATTCTGAAGTACAAAATTGATCAGAATTTACAAAATTAATTTTAGTTGATACAAAAATGATCACTTTTGAAGTAATACTAAATTTAAGAAATTTAAAGGAAGAAGAATATTTTAATTACAATTTTATAGCGAAAATTTTAAAATTTAAAAAAAAAATTAATTAAAATTCAAATGAAAAAAACTCTTTTAATATTTTTTTTTTTGAAAATGGATTTATAAGTTATGAAGAAACTTATTTTGAACACGTGTATTAAATTTCAAATTGATATGATGAATAGTTTCTGAGAAATCCTGCGCGAATGCTAAAATTTTTTGTTTTGCGAAAATTGAAGTTAAAGATAAGAAAGAGATAGGGTTTTCGTTTAAATTTCACTACTTATTTCTAAATAACTTCGGAAGGTTTTACAGTATCAACAGGCCTTAAAGCTCTAAACTTAAAAAGCGCAGAATTATGACAGTTTTTACGTTCGTTTTTATTCACATCCCCATGGCACAATTCAAAACTTTTAAGTTTCTTATCTCAGAAAGAAAATAACTAGTTTCTATTCATTTAAAATGCTATGTTTTTTTCTATAGTGCATAATGCTTTGAATTTTATTACCTATTGCTATTAGTACATGTAACAAAAGTTGGTATGCATTTTTGAATCAAAGCAATGCTTATTTCTTAAAAAATAGTTGAACTCTGAATTTATACATTTTTTAAGAAATTTTCAATAAGCAATCATAAAAAGATGTATTATACGAATACCAATCATGTTATCGCAAAACCTATGCCAACTTTTGTTATGCATAGTTTGACGTACCTGTAAATGAAGTTTTACAGGAGTGCGTAAATTTTTTAGGAGGAGTAGCATTTCACAATCACTTCACAAATTTTATACTCTTTCCTTAAAGAATTGAATGGCTAGCTTTTTATGAAATGCTGAGTACAAAATCTGTTTCACATAGTATACACACATAGGTGGCAACCGAAAAAATTTTGAAAATCCTTAAATTAAAAATTTTTGTGTAAATTGTACCATGTCTCCTTAAGCACCTAGTTTTGAAATAAGGGACGCAGCGTTATGTATAAAAACAACTACAAAAAATGTTTATACCTTTAGATGAAATTCATTTTTGATTAAATTTGTCATCTTCATGGCACGAGATATCAAATACTGTATTTTCATCAGATAATAAATTACTTGTCACGTCAAGACTAAATAAAATATTTTTATCTCATTCATTAAAATTTTTCAGAGAGAATGAGTGCTTTTCAAAGATTAATATTAGTTTTCATTACAATAAAATATATTGTTGGACAGTTTTTTTAATATCCGTGCAATTGTGCTATTTGGAGTTTCGTTTATCCAAGTGTAGTAAAACTTAAAACTTACAAACATCAAATAAATTTGTATCCCCATTCTAGTTTAGTTTTGCAGAGGGGAAAAAGTTAAAAAGAAATATTTCTAGTATATTTTAAAAAACCACGCCTCTCAATATATATTGGATAAAAGAGACAAACTCATACTCAGTCATCACGAGATCACCGAAAATATCAGACCTACAGAACTGAAATTTGGTAAGCATTTTTCTTTTGTTGAGTCATCATCCACTAAGAACGAGTCATTAGGAAATCAACTCCGAAGAGAGATACATGAAGTTTATAGAAATAATATCAGTTTCTGAGTAATTAGATCTAGTGGCATTAAATTTTGTATGCATGCATCTTTTGTTGAGATGAATTCCGGAAAGAATGAGCTGTATGGAATTCGACCCATAAGGGAGGGGGGGGGGATTTTGCTTATTAATAAGAATAATTATCATTTTTTAATAATTAGACTTGCGGTCTTGAAATTTTATAAGTATGCTTATTTTGTTGAGTAGAGATACGATAAGAATGAGTTTCATGTAATTTCAATTTGGGTGAGTGGATTACAGAAGAGCGTAAAAGATAAATATTCTTCCTTCTTAGATATCCCATATTTTTAAAATCAAGGGATGAAAGATATAAGAATATTTTTACAAAACAATCGAAAGATGAATGTTAAGGCTTAGCCATCTCAGTAATTTATATTCAGTGTATAACCAGACATCATGAAACGTCCAAAGAAGTGGGTAATGGCTTGTCGACTTATAAAAGTGAAATATTGGAATTGAATTTTTCTGCTGGCATCAAACTCCACTTCAGTCATAAAAATTGTTTTGATCTTGTTATCACTGTTATTAGAATTAACACAGTTATATGAAAAATCGAGAGTCTTCATAAAAATGGGTATAAAATATATGTTCAAAATACATACTTAAACGAAGTGTATTAAGGTATCCCCGACTACGTTCGGAACCATGATTTTAAAAAACGCATAAATGGATAATTTTCATGATATTTAGTGTCACTTAATTTAGAATAGATGTATAAAATTGCATTTTTTTCTACTTCTGAAAAAAATATTTAAATACAATATTTTGCCAAAAAAGTAACTTACAATAAACTTTTTTCAAATTTTCTCCTTTTATAAAAAAAGAAGATTCTAAATTAATAGTATTTTGCTTATATAAAGTAAAGACTTTTCCAGAGAGTCTGAACTAGGATTTTTGAAAACTTTACATTATTTTCAGATTTACCACCAATTGAAATCATTATCGGCGTTTTCTTCTTAAAATTGTTCCCCTCTGTTGTCGTAAAAAACGGATAAACCCATTTCTAAGTTATATAGTTAAAAATTATAATTGAGCCTCTGTAGAGAGGTCTGAGTTATATACAGGCAAAATATTATTAAAATAGAAGCATTTTTCTCAAAAGGAGAATATTTTGAAAATGAGTCATTCTATGTTCATTTTTGTCAAAATATTGTACTTGAATAATTTTTTATTGTAATACTATTCTTAAAAAAAAATTATATACATTTTCTAATCTGACACAAAATATCATGAATATTATCAATTTATACGCTTTTGCAAAATCCCGGTTCCGAACGTAGTCGGATACCTTAAAAGAGGCACAAATAAAAGTATCTGAATTCGTTTCGTTTGGTCTGAGAAACACCTCAATGTTATTTTCTAATTTACTTTGTTTAAAAGAAACATATTGTTACGTAGATCCAGGTTCAAGGATTTTATGCAAAACAGTCACAAAAAAAATAACAGTTGTTTAAGAGCGATGCGAATTTATTGTCGAAATTCCAATCCTTGAAATATAGGATTCAGCAGCAATATTCACAAATTAAATCACAGAAATTCTTCACACCTTCAACAGCACTCAGACACAATTACTAGTGACTAAAATGCACGTATGTAAAAGATTATTCACATGCACAGTCGAGCGGTAATCACGGTCAAAACAAGTTTACTAATCACTGGTTGAATCAAGTCTCACTCTCGTTTTGGTGAGCATCTTATTTTATGGGAAAAATGGGTCAAATTTCGCAATGTTTGATGAAATATTTCATAAACTATGAAAAAAATTCAAAATTAGCTAAAAGCTCATGTCAGTATAATGAAAAAGGTGTACTTTAACTGCATGAAATTTTCAAGCAAGTAACTATAACAAATTTTGAGAAAAGGAACATCGAAAACAGCCCATTGTCAGTAGAGAGAGAGAGAGATGTTTCAAACTCCTCTTAATCTATTTAGCGACTATTTTAATTCACATGCTTCTGTATTATAGCAGTGTAGTTCCTTTCCAATAGATCAAAACTTAAGTAAATATTGATTAGTTTTAAAATTTACAATTTTTTGTCTAGAATTACATTTCAGTTTCAGAAATTTCGAATCGAATTCGAAAGAATGACCCTTAATGAAGTAAATTGTTCTGAAAAGACTATCTCAGTGTGAGTGTTACTTATCATTTCTTGAACAAGTAGATAACATATAATAAAAATAATTCTAAAATCTTTTTCATATTTCCTTTTTTTTTTAATTCATTTGTTTCTCTTTAACGTTCATTTCAAAGCGCCTAATGCTTTGTTCAATAATCACTTTTTTTGGTTATAAATCGCATATTTCATTCGATATTCTCCATTTTTTAAAGAACACTAATAAAATTTCTGAATTTTGTTGAGAAATTTCAAACTTTTTAAACTTCACTCATTACTAATAAAGTGCTGATAAAGGAAACATATTTTGAATTCTCTGATTTCAGCAAGTGATTTAGTCTTTCACAGCTCAGTATTTATGGTGAATGATTAAATCATTTCATTACGTTGATATATCGTGCAACACTGGACTCCAAATTGCTCACTCAAACCAGCTCGTTCACCTGTATTGAAATTTTGATAACGCAGGGTTCGAGGGACTGGAAATTATTCACGAAAGTTGCCATCAAATTCCATAGTTTATAAAATAAGCACTTAAATCAAACGAGATTCTCGGCGAGTAGTTAAGCCTCTATCTCAGATATCGTGCTATAAACGTACCAACTGATGTATTAATTATAATGTTGAGAACGTATAAGAGTCTTTAATAGACTTGAAAGTTTATTCATCTCATGATCCTTGCATATTTAAAGATTTTAATGACGTCACACTTTTATTTATGGTTTCTGTTGGCGCCTTCTAACGGAATTGGCGACTTCAGGGTTGCCAGGAAAAACATATGTAACGTGATGGAATGAGGTCAGAACGCGAATGTAACTGATCGAATTAAGGTGAAAGGCATGATGCTTTGCAGTGCGCTTTAAGCGAAAATTATTCTTAACCCTGTAAATAGTTAAATAGTTCTTAAATGTTGGTGTGTGTGTGTAGTGTAGAGCTGTGAAGTAATGTTTAATTATCAATAAACTTATTTGTATACCAAGGGCTCTTCATTTATCAGATTGAACATATAAATCAACAATACAGTCCTCTTGCTCTCTATTGAATTCTCGATCATTAGATGGTCCGACTCCCGGAGTTGTTCTAGCTTAATTATGGATACAACGAGTCAATTATTTAACTATCGTATTGAAGTAGCTCTGGTTAATTGATCATTCACAGTTCTCACCACACCATATCGATAAGCGGTTCCTGAACGAGGAATATAATCGTAATTCGGTTCCTGAACGAAGGAATAATAACTAAATCGATTCCTGAACAAGGAATAAATTGTGTAACAAAAATGACCATCATTGAACTTAATCGTAAAAAAACGACCTTTCGAAATAAAGTTTCGAAGGTAAAAAAATTTCATTAATATTTTTCAACCAACGGACAGTACGAAGGATTACATCACCTTAAAATCGAAACTGGACAATATAAAAATATTATCAAAGAATTGGACATTCTTCAAAACGACTATTGTGCCCTTCCGGATAAAATCAATTTAAATGACGCATTGGATTCTTTAAACGATTTACAAGATGAGGCTGAAGAAACCAAGGTAAGTCTTCTTGTGCTTTTATCCAATTATGAAAGTAAAATTGAAACTGTAAATAATACTTCAAAGAATACTCATGTTAAATTGCCAGATCTGCCATTGCCAATCTTTAGTGGCAAGTTCCAAGAATTCAAACAATTTAAATTACAGTTTATGAATCTAATCGGAAATAATCCGTCTTTAAACGAGGTACAGAAACTTTGTTATCTCAAAGGAGCACTTAAAAATGAAGCGTCACTAATTCAGAGTGATCAAGATACTTTTGATTCACTATTGAAGGCCTTGAAGTCCGGTATGAAAATACAAGAGCTTTAGTAGACATTCATATAGCAGAAATTCTTTCTATAAATAAACTTAACAGCGAAAATCCATCTCAAATTCGATCAATCATAGATAAAGTAAGAAATCATTTGAGATCTTTAAAAATTTAAATTTCGAATCGAATCCTTTGTCTGATGCAATTATATTGCATGTCTTAAGCAACAAAGTCGATAAAGAATCTCAGCGATTATTTCATTTAAGTTTAACTACTACTAAAGTACCTAGCTTAGATGAATTTATTTCCTTTTGGAACTAAGATGCATTCAGTTAGAAGCAGACATTAAACCTCCCGAAATCGTGGCGAAAAAAATGTTCCAATAAAAATAAACCAACTCCCGGTTTAATTAATCCGCGATGGAAATCGTTTCTGACTAAAGAAAAATTAAAACCAACCACTTCCGTTGAATCTATCCAAGGCCAAAGGGAATGTTTGATTTGTCATAAAGAAAATAAGCATCCGATATTTAATTGTGAATCATTTTTAGATCATTCTCCTTTAGAAAGGTATAAACTATGTAAAAAGAATAACATTTGCACGAACTGCCTTAATTACCACCCTGATAAAAAAAAAAAAAAGTGTCGACATCCCGTTGCAAGATATGTAATAAATTTCATAATACTAAACTACATCGAGAGAAGGAAATTGATAGTTTAATTGCCTCTTCACCCACGCCAGGCGAAGCATCCAAGGTCAATACCGAGCAATGTTTTGCAACGAACGCAGATGAATCACCGCGAGTTAAATATATGCTGAGCACAGCAATCATATACATAAATAATATTCCAGTAAGAATAATTCTGATAGTGGTTCAGAAATAAATTTGATCGATTCAGATAGTGCAACTACATTGGGATTAAAGAGAAACAAAATAAATTCAACGGTTTCTGGCTTTAACGGCCTTGCTCAAAAGATAAACTATTCTGTAAGTGCTAATATTTCAAATAGAGATGGTTCTTTCAATCAACACTTGAAGTTTCTCGTTGTTCCAAATATATCATCATTTACCCCGTCGTGTACGTTAGACATAACAAAAATTTCTTTTCCAAAGCACATTGAGTTAGCGGATCCTTCTTTTACAAACCATCGAAGATTTCAATGCTCTTAGGCGCGCAAGTGTTTTTCAAAATTATTAAGGCAGATCAGATAAAAATAAATGATTCAGTAACTTTGCAAAATTCTGTTTTTAATTACATAGTTACTGGAAAGCTTCCGGCAGTCGATGATAAACAGCAGTGTTTTCTTCTTTCTGAACAAGAAGGGTTGGAAAGTTTAATTTCTAAATTTTGGCAGTTAGAATCGATTGAAGATGAACCTCGTAATCTAAATTCACAAGCCAAGTTTTGTGAAGAACATTTCGTAAATAATCATCGGAGAGATGAATCGGGACAATACATTGTCCAGATGGCCTTTTAAAGGAACCTAGTTGTCTTGGCGAATCCAAACAAACGGCTGTCCGTCGATTAAATTCGTTATGGCGAAAAATTAGATGTCAATCCAAATCTTAAACAGTTATATCGAGACTTTATCCATGAATATTTGGATATGGGACATATGGAGCAATTATCCGATGAATCTGAACCGACAGTTTCATATTATATGCCGCATCATGGTGTATTACGTCTCGACTCCAAATCCACACCGCTTAGAACTGTTTTCGACGCATCATGTTCTACTTCGACTGGCGAGTCATTGAACTCTATTTTGGCAAATGGAGGAGTCATTCAAGATGATTTATTCGCGATATTATTGAGATTCAGAAAAAAATAAAATCGCTTTGACTTCAGATATTAAAAAATGTTTCGCATGATATTCATAGATGAATCTCAGAGAGACTTGTTGCGAATTGTATGGAAGGACAGTATTGACGACTCTATCAAAACGTACCGAATGAATAGAGTAGTGTACGGTACAACATGTGCTCCCTTTCTTGCACTACGAGTGCTTAAGCAATTAGTTACGGATGATGGGCATAAATATCCGTTAGCGGCCTCAGCTGTGAGTGCTGATATTTTCATGGATGATCTTATCAGTGGCTGTTCGAGCATTTCTTCAGCAAAAGCAACTTAAACAGGAACTTATATCCCTCTTCAGTGGAGCTGGCATGCAGTTGCATAAATGGTCCTCCAACTGCATTGAATTGCTTTCTAATTTCGATGTTTCCAGTGGAGATGTTTCTCTCACAATTCCTGATGAAACTAAAGCCTTAGGACTTTTGTGGAGACCTCAAAAGGACACTTTAGCATTTTCGGTGTCTTCTATTGCAGATGTCTCTGATTCCTGTACAATTACAAAAAAAAGTCAGTCCTATCAACCACAGCTAAGATTTTTGATCCATTAGGTCTCATTTCGCCTGTAGTTACGAAGGCGAAACTGGTAATGCAAGAATTATGGAGATTAAAATTGACTGGAAAGATTCCTTGCCAATACATTTGGAAACGCAGTGGAAAAGATTTGTGAAGTCTTTAGCTGCAATTAACAACTTGAACATTCCACGATATATTTTATTGGACGATGCACTGAGAATAGAGCTCCATGGGTACTGCGACAGTTCTTTAAGAGCCTACGGTGCTGCAATATATGTAAAGTGTCTTCATAATTCGGGAACTGTATCTACAAATTTATTGTGCTCCAAATCAAGAGTTGCACCTTTGAAGTCGGTAACGATTCCCGGCTGGAGTTGTGTGCAGCAGTGCTTCTTGCTAAGTTAATACGAAAGACCATCAAATCGATGAAAATTTCCTTCAACGATATTGTGCTGTGGACTGATTCGACCATAGTCCTTGCATGGATAAAAAAGGACCCTTCAGTTCTCAAGCCCTTTGTGAAAAATCGAGTCAGTGTAATTCAACATCTAACCGAGGTGAGCTCCTGAAACACGTCCAATCGCAAGAAAATCCCGCGGATATTATAACCAGAGGGATTGATCCTGATAAAATTCAAGATAGTGTATTGTGGTGGTATGGTCCATCGGGTTTGCAAAGCAACCCAGTGGTGTCTACTTGTGATGTCAGTGAAATCAACGATAATGATTTATATTTACGTGAGTTTAAAAAAATCCGATCCAGTGTGTCTTGTAACACAAAATGTGGAATTACTCCCAATCATCAATAAGTGCTCATCTTTTTGTGAAACTGAAAAGAATTCTTGCATGGTGCCTACGGTTTAAAGAAAATGCAAGAAACCATTCCTCGCAAAGAACCATTGGCAGTCTAACTGCAACTGAATTATCTCGAGCTTCAATTTGCCTTATCAGAAATGTTCAATCAGTGCACTTTCCTTTAGAAATCCAGTGTCTTCTTAAGGGTAAACAAATACCCAATTCAAGTAGTGTACTAAATTTGTGCCCTTTCTTAGATGAGAACAGCATCCTTCGTGTTGGAGGAAGACTTAAACACTCCAACTTAACTGTCAATCAAAAACATCCCATGCTTATTCCAAACAAAGGTCATATTTCTAATTTGTTGATTAATTATTATCATGTTTTACATTTTCATACAGGTGTTGAATCAACTATAGCTAACATCAGGTCAGAGTTTTGGATAATTAATTGTAGAAACCAGGTAAGAAAGATTTTGAAAAATTGTATTTCTTGTTTAAAGGTAAATGCAAGGGCAAAAAAATCAAGTTATGGCAGATTTGCCCAGTGACCGAGTTAATGTATCAAGGGTATTCACCAAGGTCGGTATTGATTATGCCGGTCCTTTCTTTATTAAATTGTATCCAGGTAAATTCAAGAAATCATATAAATGTTATGTATGTATTTTTATTTGCTTCGCTGTAAAGGCAATTCACCTAGAAATAGTTACCAATTGTTCTACTGATGCTTTTCTTGGTGCATTAAAACGTTTCATTTCGCGTCGGGGAAAACCCCACGATATCTTTAGTGATAACGGTACAAACTTTGTAGGTGCTAACAATGAATTAAAAAAGATATTGAAAAATCTATTCATTAAGGAAGGTAAGGAAACAATTGAAAACTTCATAGCGTCTGAAGGCATAGTTTGGCACTTGAATCCGCCTGCTACTCCCCATTTCGGTGGTTTATGGGAGGCAGGTATTAAATCTCTCAAATCTCACCTAAAACGAGTTATAGGTAACACAATACTAACTTATGAAGAATTTGGTACACTTGTAACCCAAGTGGAATCAGTTTTAAACTCAAGACCCTTAACCAAAATTTCTAGCGATCCAAACGATTCTATTCTTACTCCAGCTCATTTTTTGGTTGGAACTTCCTTAACTGCTTTGCCTGAACCCGACCTTTACAAATACACCAATCAATCGACTAAATAGATGGCAATTGGTGCAAAATTAACACAAACATTTTGGAAAAAAATGGTCAAATGACTATCTAAACCGGCTACAATCAAGAGTAAAAATGGCAAAGGGGTGTGTAACAATTTAAGGAAAATGAATTAGTGCTAGTTAAAGATAAAGATTTTTCAAAATTACTTAATTGGAATCTTGCAAAAATTATCAAAGTGCACCCAGGTAAAGATAATATTATAAGAGTTGTGACTTTAAAAACAAATAAAGGCACCTACCAACGCCCAGTCAATAAATTGGTAAAATTGCCAATCTATGAATAACGATATATATATTATTGTATTGCATAATTGTATTTGTGTATTATATTCATTAGCATATATTGCATTTACGTATTGTATTATATTAATTATTGAAATTGTTTATCAGTATTTTGTATATATTTCATATATTAGTATGTAAAAATGTATGCAAATTTGCAATTAACATTGCAACGGGGCCCAGGATGTTGGCGCCTTCTAACGGAATTGGCGACTTCAGGGTTGCCAGGAAAAACATATGTAACGTGATGGAATGAGGTCAGAACGCGAATGTAACTGATCGAATTAAGGTGAAAGGCATGATGCTTTGCAGTGCGCTTTAAGCGAAAATTATTCTTAACCCTGTAAATAGTTAAATAGTTCTTAAATGTTGGTGTGTGTGTGTAGTGTAGAGCTGTGAAGTAATGTTTAATTATCAATAAACTTATTTGTATACCAAGGGCTCTTCATTTATCAGATTGAACATATAAATCAACAATACAGTCCTCTTGCTCTCTATTGAATTCTCGATCAGTTTCTTTCAAAATTCACTCTCTGCTAAATGTTTTTTAAATTATACTTTAACAGTTCTTTCGAAAATTCAACGGAAGATGATATCAGAGGGTTAATTAACTGTTTTGGGACACATTGCTCATTTTTACACATGAAAGTTTAAGAAATTTAATTTGGAAGAATAAATTTGTAACTCTCTGAAATTTATGTGTTTTTTGGTTATCTTATGTGAAGCTTGGTTTTAACTTGAAACATGGCATGTATATATATACAATATATATATATATATATATATATATATATATATATATATATATATATATATATATATATATAAAGAGAGAGAGAGAGATGAATGATTTTTTTTTATAAATATCAAAAACAAGAAATATATATAGTAGATAATGAACATAACAAGAAATAACGTAATAAAAATATAAAAGAAAAACAGGAAGGTCGAATTAATAGAAAAAGAACCTAGCAGGTCAAAAATCAATTTCGGACTTAGGACTGAATAAGTGGGGTTAAGGGGGTCTGGCACTTCCATAGGAGCCCATGTTAAATTGCGTAAGTTTATGTACCTTTTCTCAGAAACGTCTGGCTTCTAATGGATGACATGTTCACAGTAGGTTATAGGTACCATGAATAAGATTTTAATAGATGATTTTGTCTTTTTGTTAAAAATTAAAATAATTATGAATTTTTTAAAAAAAATGTCAAATTTTGTTTCCTTAAAATTTAGTTTAAAAATACATTATCTAATAAATTTCGCTAGATATATCTTATTCCCTCCATTAAAGTGTTTAAACATGTTGAAAGTATGCTCACTGAAATTTTGAATATCCTACATTAATAAGTTTTTGAGAAAAAGGTCCATGAAGAGAAAAATATTGCATTTTCAGAAAACAGGCTTTAAAGTAAAAAGCTGTAATTTGTCAATGAGAGTGGCTTACTCTTAAAAAATAGATAAAAACACTTCTAGTTATCGTATTTCTATGTATCATAAGTCATTTTATGCAGAAATGTTTGAACTTTTAAAAAATGTAAAAAAAAGTCAAAATCGATAATTTTTCAAATTTCATGTGCCAGACCCTCTTAAACTAGTTAGAAGGCACAAATTTTGCGATTCGGTAGGAAAAACAAAATAAAATAAATAGAAATTCAAAATATATAAGGACTCACAGAAAGTACGAGAAAAACACCGACTACTATTCTGCAAGAAATTCTCCTAAAATCTTAAAGCATTAAATTACTAAAAAAATTATTAAAAAAATTAACTAAAAAAAGGATTCTTCAATAATGAATTTCACAAAAATTCTACTCACAAACTTTTTCCAAGAGAGTTAAGAGTCTTTAAATTAATTGAAATCCATTATTCACTGAGTTAAATATCCAGATTATACTTAAACGCATCTTTTAAACCAGCAAGCAAAGATAGAATGCCAAGAGAGATGACAATCAAATTTGGTAGGCTATGAATTGGTTGGTTTTCAAAAATATAGAAAGTTCTAAATGTATAAGTATATATATATGACATGGTTTAAGCCAGAATCAGGCGTAGTTTTAAAAAAGGATTTTTATTTGTTGAAATCTATACAAGCTCTGACCCTGAGAGGAGAGAGAGAAAAAAGAACGCCGTGTGAAAACTAAGTGGGTTACCACTTAAAATACAGATGCGGTAAGTATCGTTGATTTTATGAGCGTACTTGAAAGCTAATGCTGACATATAGGGCTATTAAATATAACGATCTGGAATTAGAGATGTTTATTGGCTAGGCCATATATTCGGAAGAAATAAATGGGGGATTAGTTTGATACTTGAAGATCAAATCAAAAATATGAGTTAAGTGCTAGATAGGGAATTTAATGTTTACGCTAATTTAATTACCGTTACATATATATACATAGTATAATAAAATAAAAGTAAAGAAGTTCTAGAACCTACAGTGCTAAAGAAGGAAGAAATTGGAATTCACCAGGCACAACAAATGTAGATACAAAAAAGTCTTTGGACTGAACTGGAGACATATTATGATTTCTAAAGCTGTCTCTGAATGAGACAGTGATTTAGGGTTAGGAATGCTTTATGGAAATAACTTTCCCCGTACAGCAGAAATTTTTGACATAATATGGAAAAAAAATAGAGCCATGTTGAAAACTTAAGCATATTTTTTTCTACCTCGTGGGTGTTGAACCAAATAATAAATTAAAATAAAATTAAGAAAACAGAACAAAAATGAATCCCACAAAGAGAGGAAAAATAAAAAAAAATTTATAGAAAAATTAGGATAAAAACTTACATGTGTAAAATAAAAATCTTTTAGGAACCTAAAAATTACAACCTATATATACACGTGTCTATGAGAAATGAGAAAGAATGAAATTAAATTAATACAGAACAATTCGTTTGATAAGGCGAAGTGAGCAAAGCTATTTGAAACCGGATGTAAGGATAATGTTCGAAAGGTGATTGGAAAACCTATAAATTTTGAGTGAGTGATTTTTTTTTTGTATTAAAGCATATTTTATGAATTTTTACATAATAAGTCATGAAAAATATTTAAACTTGGAATAAGTTTACATATATTTCTCTTGAGAAACTTTAAATGAGCAAATCTGATCAAACAGTTATTGTTCAAAAACTGAAAATTATATCATTTTTTTAGGTGCGCATTGCTAATATATTGCTACCGTGTTGTGAAAAATTCTGAAAGTTTTATGGATTTAACATATATTTCCAAATTTTACTAAATTACAAACATTGCATAGAAAAATGAAAATAATTGATGATTGCATGTTGTCTGTTAAACTATTTAAAACTAATTGAAATAATTAGTTAATTAGTAAAAATAAGATTCTTACACATCAAATGCTTTCATAAAAAAAAATTTCCTTAGATTTTTGTTAATGACTATTGTTCCAAACACGCATTTGTTCAACTATTTCTAATTTTTTTATTGAGCAGTTTTTGGTTTAAGTATAAATGTTTATCTTAATTTATCTGCAGAAATCTTAAAGAAAATGATTTGCTCGAAAATTGATTACAAAAACAGTAAATTGAGTAATTATGAAAATAGGAGAGAGAGAAAGGTGGATTTCCATTATCACTTGAAAAGCTTCATTATATATTTTAAAGATGTTTGATTTCAGCAGCTTTTTTAGTAGAATGTATTTTAAAAATTTGCTCTAGTCTACCAATCGGGAAAAAAAAAAGAGTTACATTAGAATAAATTATGAAACTATTGAAATAGATTTATATCCATGTATGCATGAAAAATAAGGAAAACTAAAACTAATGCAGACTATTCGTTTGATACGGCAAAATGGCATAAACTTGAAATTAGGTGTTGCTTAAAATCAGATGTGCACAATCGTAAACGCTAACTAATTGCTGAATTTTTAGTTAAACAAATTAGCATTGAAATGTCAATGGTATTCACGTAATTGCATATATTCATTTTGATACGACTTATTTTTTAGTTTAAAAGTGTACCATCTGCTTGAGCAAGTTACTTGTAGGTGAGAGTCTGCATGTGTTTCTCATTTTATATAATGCAGTGATTAATTATTTATCTAAAATGACTGATGTGTTTTTTTTCTGCTCTTTGTTGTCGAAACACTAGAGCTTGTAGGTATTTAAGGCAAGAAACTATCTCCACTTCTAACCTACAAAGACCCAGGAGCATCTGTGACAATAATTTCATCTGCATTTACTTCATTCTCATTCCACATCCTTCATCTTTATCAGTTAGTACACTGGCATCTGATGTTGACACAACAATTTCAACATCGCTCTCAACTGAATTTAACTGTTTAATAGTTCTAATGCTTCCTCTATCTTCAGAAACCTGTGCTCTGAGATAACTAAGCAGGGATGAGACACTAGAAGCGAAAACATTCTTTGTTTAATCTTCATTGTAAAGAGAGAAAAAAACGCGTGAATTGCATGCGTAACGTCCCATTGAACTATTTAGAGGATAGTTAAAAATAATTTGCAAAATATTACCTATGAGAATATCGCTGTAATTAACCACCGGTATCATTCTGAAAGAGTACTATCACATAAAAAATGCCCACCCAAGTGTCCAAAGTAAATTGAAAATAATTCTGCAACTCCAAAAAGATGATGCAAACTGCGGCCCCAAATGCGATGAATAAGCAAAATTTCTAGAGGAAGGGGAAGGGGGTGAGGCGTATAAATATCGCTGTAAAAAGCGGATACACATCCCTACATGTTCCAACTGTTAAAATATTCGTAACATACAAATAATGGTTTCCAAATGATATTTTTCAGCTTTCCTCTAAATAGGACAGTGGGATAAAATGTGTTAATCGTGAATTATTTTGACCGTCTAAAATGGTCCCCGCTCACAATTTGTAATCCAAGAAAATTCAGTCATTGTGTGGGTTAATGAAGTATGGGAATAGTTGCATATAGTTTCTGAGTATTATGTAATGTTAAAACTATTCTTAATGAAAAAAAACCTAGTTAAAGCTTATGAGATGATCAAGTTCAATTCAATTAAACCAATTGATCAATATGCAGCTACCACTAAAATGTAAAGTGCTGTGCTGACAACTTGAGCCCATGATCTTGTAGATCAAACGCAACATTCGAATTCTACATACCATTTCTTACCAACGGGAAGTCATTCGACCAAACAATGCTTTTCCAATAATCTAAATCCAATCTATATATTTATAAGCTAAGATACCAATGGTAAATAGTTAGTAAAGACATTTCTCTGCCAAACCTTTTTAACTTTATATATTAAGGCACTGGCCTCACAGAAACATAAGTCCCCCACATTTATTGCTGCTGTTTTATGCAACTGTTTATATTTATACCACTGCAAAGTCTTTATAAATGTCATTTGTTTCGGTCAATAAATGAGGGCTGCGGTAGCCCGGGAGTCAAGGTATCGGATTATGGCAGGCATGTCATGAGTTCAAGCCCAGTACCACTAAAGACCCGCCTTGTAGGGCAGAGATGCACGTTAAATCTATCGAGAGCTGAAACTTCCTCCTTGTGGTGCGGTAGTTAGGAGAGGGGGTGCCAGCTGAGATGACGTCCACGTCACTTGACCATGGTTCAAACTTACATGGTCCGTCGCCAAAAGCCCTCGTGTAGCTGAACAGTGCAACGTTGATATTCACTCACTCACTCGATCATAAAATAAAAGAAGTTGTCTAGCTCGATTTCTATGGTGGGAGTCATCTGAAGTGTTACATTCTTAGCACACTCTTGTGAACTGTGTGTATCCCTAAGTTTAAAAAAAATCAATGCTATAGTTTTATCTGCAACCCGAGTTACACGTCAAAGTCGGCTAATTTCTGTTGAGCAGCAATAATCTCGGCAGAAGAGTACTTATATAAGCCTTGTTCATTAATACATTTTGTACATAATCATCCAGCCACTTGTATATTTGCATAATGCTATCTCTCATGACTCCATCACTTCAGGTTAATTTCCATCACTTCAGGTTAATTTAATAGTAACTTAGATGTTCAGAACAACATCGAAAGATACGACGAATATCAGTAAAAGTTTTATATTGAGTGGGAATTGAATCTAGACGCTTTTGAAAATATACATTTATGAATTTATAGCTAAATTAGAAGTAAAATATAAACGGATTGATGAATTTATATTTAATCCTTAACAAAAGC
Organism: Trichonephila clavipes; assembly: GCA_019973935.1. NCBI lineage: Eukaryota > Metazoa > Arthropoda > Arachnida > Araneae > Nephilidae > Trichonephila > Trichonephila clavipes. The sequence goes on along the minus strand of BMAU01007058.1, from coordinate 20,106 downwards.
AAATATTGATCTTATAACCTTCTAATTCCTCATTTATTCACTAATCATCCTCTACCTTTTCCTTGGCATTTTATTTCGATCTTAGAGGCCACCAAATTGTCTTTTAAAATCATATTCAACACTGAATTCTTATACAAATATTACTAAAATATTATGCAATTCTATTAAATCTCACATCAATACACAAAAGCTTTCTTTATCTATTATTTTTATTTTATCCATGCAAGAGCCAGAAATTCTACTACTTCTAAGCAGATAGATAATTGAAAGATTCCGTAAGAAAAAAAATCCTTCCTTCAGCTTCAGCAAGTTAACAACCATTTCCATACTGAAAAGGCAATAAATAAATAAATAAGAGTAGGAAACCGATATTTAATATACAAAATGTGTTCTAACAAAACTTGCGTTGGTACAGTATTTAGAATAACGAGAAGTAAGCACATATGTAGACAAAAACAATTGGATTAACTAAATTTTAAACTATTCATTGCGCTGAAAATAAATATAACAATTGTAAAAAAAGCATTTTTTCTGGAACTGCATAAAAAGTGGAGTCACAGTTAGGAACAAATATTGTCTTTCTTCGTATTATCTCTCTTAAAATATGCTAATACATATTGACTAAGAACGCACGAAACATGGAAAAACAAAAATGTTCTTTTTTAAATTCATAAACAAACCCATGCGAAAGTAAAGAACGCTCAAATAGAAGTGTTTAGTAAACTTATTCAAAAAACACGTCTTTCTCTCTCTTTCCCATCCAATAGATTTCATGAATATTTTATGAAATCATCTAGCAATATTTTGGAGGTAAAATAAAAGACAACGGAGCTTCCTGAGAACAAGTGAGACTCAGAAACTTAAGGTATCTACTTACGTTTCGGAATCAATGTTGGACTGAAATTCAAATTTTCTTTTTATCTTTGCCATTTTGGGTAGGAAAAGGAATCTAAAAGCCAGAAAGAAAAGAAATTTGTAAGATAGAGAAAGAGGAAGTTCTACACTATAAAAGTGGTGAATTTTAAATATCTAATATTAAGCATTTTTTTTAAAATAAGAATTAAAACACACTTTAAATGCCTTTTACGAAGATCGTATATTTTTTGTCGAAGATATGTTGTTTAAAACCTGTTACCTCAAAAACGTATGCATGTATCCTTTCATATTTTGCATAAATGTTATTTAAAGTATTATTAAAGCAATGGACTAAGCACTTAGCTCTAACATCAATAGTTTTTTCTTCTTTTTATTCTATTGTTACGAGCTACATGTACGTATAAAATGTCCTATCAGAAAATCTGAAATGAGCCATAACTTTTTGGTTATTGAAAAAATATTTAAGATTTTAGTTCTATTGCCTTTATAAGTGTGCTGGGTTTGTTGCGTAAAAATAACTTAAACACATGACTTTGAATTCCATTTTGAGTGTTTTGAAATTTGGTAGAACTTTCATCAAGTTTTACCTAAAATACTTCATTTTAATAAGTTTAAAATTTCATACAATTTCCTGATTGGTGTTTTTAATAAGTCAGGAGTATTAACAAAATAACATAAAACTACTAATAACATGATATTTTAGAAAAGACTCTGAACGTAGGCAGATCCTTAATTACAAACTGATAAGAACATTTTAATTTCTAAAACTCTTAACTCTTTTAAATATTGAAGTAGGCACTTTGGTAGGATACGCGAAGTTTGTAAAACTTCACGTAAAATATTAATCACCGATCCTGTTATGATCCCGTATGATCAGCTTGAATTTTGAGGTATTCGAAATTTTTACGAATTTGTTTATTATAAATACGAAATTTCAGCTTCATTATACACTGAGATGTTAATTTTTCAATCAGTAAATGGTACAGTGTGTCAAAGAGCTCAACATCAAGTGATCTCGTGGTGAAGCTGTAGTCCTATTAATTTTATGAAAATGCTATTCGGTACGAGTAAGTGAGGTGGGTAGATTTCTATGCCTAATGACTGTTACCATTTTGCGCAATTACATTCTTTTTGTTGTAACACCATCAAATTCCACCTCGCCCTTTATGTCTTTTTATTGGCCACTGCACCTCTTCTGATTTTTCCTCTTCTCAAAATACTCAAATATTTGGTTTTTAAAATAAAGGTGTATTGTGTAAATAATTAAAAAAAACATGTTATATAATTTTTTTAAGTCAATTCCTACTTAGATCAATAAAGAAAAATTTTGTTTCAGCTACTTTTATTAAATAGTTAAAATTAATATAAATATGTATATACTTATGTATATAGGACAGAACCACAACATTAAGTGGTAATTAATTTTTATTAATTATCATTTAAGTATTATATTGTCATCCAAAATAATCGTGGATATAAAATTTCAGTTTAACTGAATACTTTAACGCGGGAGAAAAAAACCATTTCAAGTTTTGACACAAGTCGCCAAAAGGATCGCTAAGTCGCCTATGTGGCTGTATTTTTATATCTTTAAATAATTAGTTTTAATCAATTAATACTTATTAATTATAATTAAATTATTGCATTGTCATCCAAAATAATCATGCACATAAAATTTCAACTCAATTGAGCTTTTTAAAATGTATTTTATTAACGAATGAAAATTCCACCAAGATAAATAAACAAACAAATAAATAAATAAATATATAGAAATTGTGAGCTAATAGTAGGAATTGAAAACAAGTAATACAAAAAAAAGTTTTAAGTCAATTCCTACTTAGATCAACAAAGAAAAATTTTATTTTAGCTTCTTTTTATTGAACAGTTAAAATTAATATAAATGTGTATATACATATGACAGAATCACAATATTAAGTGGTAATTAATTTGTACTAATTATCATTAAACTATCGTATTTTATCCAAAACAATCGCGTACATAAAATTTCAGTTCAACTGAATGCTTTAAAACGTGAAAAAAAATAACTTCTTGAAGTTTTGACACAAGTCGCCAAAAATGATACCAACGTGGCTGTATTTGTAATTCGTTAAATAATTAGTTTTAATCAAAATGAATTTTTATTAGTCACCGTTAAATTATTATATTATCATCCAAAATAAACCTGTATGTAAAATTTCAGCTCAATTGAGTGCTTTAAAATGTATTTTAATAACGATTGAAAATTCCATCAAGATAAATAAATAAATATAGGGATTATAAGCTATATAATAATAGTAGGAGTCGAAAAAAACACACAGAGTTTATTGTTATGAATAAAAAAGTATCCGTGTTGTGTACTATTTTGAAATCTTAACTAAAGGTGTCATACTTTGAAATAACTTGCTTAGGGTAATATGTTATGTTTATTTCTTTTTCTTTTTATGGAGAGGAAAAGTTACGTGGCACACTTTTGTATAACCTCAAAGTACACTGATTTTAACTACACCAGTTAAATGCTTTGTCCCATTTGCGGCTTTGATTAATAGTATGGCTATGGAAGAATATGTTACAGTGAAAAAATCACTGTAAAATTTAGAAATTTGCGGTCATAGTACTTAATAACGGGATGAATGACGTCAATTTTATCTAATTTCAAAAATATGCTAGTTAACTTTTAACCAAGTGCATGGACTTATTTTTCATTTTTCTAAGAACTAATATTACTACCCCTTTTTTCCTCGTGCCCTCTTAATTTTGAGTTGCGGGGAACTCTGCATGCACAAATACGTTAAATGGTATTCTTATAGGTGTTCTGTCTTTGAAATAGTCAATGCTGTGTTATCTATCCATTTGTCTAACTCTCTATATAAGAGAAAAGTGATTAATTCACCCATTTATCATGACATCTCTGAGCTATTAAAGCTATATGCTTGAATTTTGGCGGGTATTTTTCTTTTGTTGAATAGATGTCCGTTAAGAACGGATATTGTTGAAAACTACTCCCAACAGAGGATTGGAGTGGGTGAAAGGAGTAGAAATTCCTGTTTTAGAGCTATTTGATGTATAGACTTGAAATGTTCAGAAATGCCTCTTTTAGGACGTAGAGATTACTTAAGGATGGTTTTGTGGAAATCAACTCATAAGGAAAATTGTGGGGGTGTTATAGACAAAAGTTCTCCTTTTTCAGATATTAGACCTACATACTTGAAATTTGGCAGGAATTATCTTTTGTTGAGTGGAGACCTGCGAGGAAAAATTTTGCGAAAAATCTACTCAAAAGCAGGAAGGTAGTTCTGGAGAGGGGGGGGTGTAAAAGATAAATACATTTCCTTTTTAGAACTAAAGTTCTGTTCTCTTTAAATCGAGACGAGAGCCGTAAGAACTTTTTCAATACAACTGAAAGCTTAATGTTAAAACTTAGGTATCTCCCTGTCTTTTGCACATTAAAAACATTACAATTCATGTAAATTCATGAAATACCCAGCAAATTGCAGGCGTAATACCTAGTTCAAATTTTGCATAAAAATGTTCGAATGTTAAGTGAGAATTATTTTTCTGAGGCATTATTTATTTAAAGCTATATATGTGTGTGTGTTGAATCATTAAGATTTTAGGAAGAAATTATTCCTTTGAAATATACAAAAACCTTTATTGGATTGGAAAAAATACTCCCTTTTTCCTGTTACAATTTTACTTTGAAATACAACCGCTGAAGTCTGGTGGTCTTGAACATGTATTATTACTCAGCGATATTTTGTCGAATATTATGGTATACGTTCTATTATAACTAAAGATCTGCAGTGTAAAGGCAATGGGGCATTTTAAACCTGTTGAGGGTCCCTAATCTGACGCGGTGTGGATTTTAAAGACTTCCACTTCACAGGTACGAGGTCCAAACCCCGGGATAGCAAGGTCGACTCAGCCTTCAGTGGCCCAATAATTCACTTGTGCAAATGACAACTCGATTAGCTAGTAGTTATATCATTTGTACTCCTCCAAATGATTTCTATGAAATAACTCTCCAAAGGACACTTTAATGATTTTTTCCCTACAAACTGGTTCAATTTTACGAGTTGGTATGTTTGTTACAACAGAATTCTCCATAGACACAAATATTAAACAGAAAACCAGAAGAGAACGAAAAATAAAAATAGTAAAATTAAACATTAACATTGGAATTTGTTTTGAATTGGTTCAGTAACTTCAAAGTCAAACACACGATTGAAACTTTTTATTGACTACATAATAGCATATACTCTAACTTGGATAACATCATGGACTTAAGCTTCAATTAAATAAATTAATTAAAAGCTGACATTGAAAATGTTTGATTTTATTTTTAAGTTGTAACTATATAAGACAGAAACGGTTCTAATTTTTTGGAAATACAAATAAATTGCATGACAATTAAATAAACATAAAACGACATTTCATTCATTATTGTATGACTCTTCCAATCAAGTATATAGTTATACATATGTACGAGTTTAAACTTGGAAAATTATTATTTTTTGTTTATTTTAATAAAATATAAACACTTTGTTTTAGGTTTTAAGGGATGCAGACTTGTAACGATCTTGCCTACGCAACTAGAGATGTGGGAGAAAGGGAAGGGAGACTAGCCATGCATAAAATTACTTATTTAATTTGCAACACAAATAACAACACAAGTTTGATCAATTAAAACCAAGAGATGCACACAATTAAAGCAATTTGAGGGCAATTAACGAGGTACACGAGATATGAGAAAAGTTTAATTACTAATAACACATACTTCACTTCAAGAACACTACCTTCCTAGATATAGAATCCTATATTCAATCTCCAGTAACAAATAGTCACCCTTAATATTACAATTATCAAATACTAAATATCTGAGTTACACTTTAAATTTGATTAATCACTGATCTGATAACAACGTATTCTATCTCTCTCTTTCTAACTTGAAAGCCTATACTTTATATAGTAGCTGTAAGGTATTCGACTACGTTCGGAACCGTGATTTTCAAAAGGGCATAAATGAATAATTTTCATGATAGTTAGTGTCACTTAGATTAGAATATATGCATAAAATTGTTCTAAGGACATTTTGATAAAAACAAATTATTTGAATACAATATTTTGGCAAAACATTAACTTAGAATAATCTTTTTTTCCAAATGTTCTCCTTTTGTGAAAAATGCTTCTATTAGAATAATATTTTGCCTGTATATAGTTCAGACATCTGTTCAGGGGCTCAACTAGAATTTTTGAAATATATAACATAGAAGTGGGTTTATTCATATTTTACGAAAACAGAGGGGAGCAATTTTAAGAGAAAAACGTGAATAATTATTTCAATTGGTGGTAACTCTGAAAACAAAGTGAATTTTACAAAAATTCTAGTTGAGCCTCTGTAGAGGGGACTAACCTATATATAGTCAAAATATTATTATAATAGAACCATTTTTCACAAAAGGAGAACATTTGGAAAAAGATTATTCTAAGTTTATTTTTTGCCAAAATATTATATTAATTTTTTTTGTCAAAATGTCCTTAAAACAAATTTATACATGTATTCTAATCGAAGTGACACTAAATATCATGAAAATTATCCATTTATGCGCTTTTTTAAAATCACGGTTCCGAACGTAGTCGGATACCTCAATTTACATGTTCACGTTCTCTTCGTTAGAGGGAGCGTTTTAATAATATAGGTTTAAGTACGAAAGATTCTCTAAGAAGTTTTGTTAGTAAATATGTCGTGGATAAAGCCGTCACAGACTAACACATAGTATTATCCAAAAACCTGGGCCTTCTACTCATTACAGAATTGGCAAAACAAAAGACATTTGCTTGTGAAATGAAATAGTTAAAATAAAATTACCAAAAGTCCAAGCGTAATAAAATATTTATAAATCTGTTTGTTTGAGGCCTGCATACTTGAATCGTCCGTCGTATCTCTTAACTCAAAGCGTCTGGAATGAAACTTTCACACTCAACAATTAGACAATTCAGTATGCATGAGTTACCATTGTAGAGAATATATTATTAAACAAACGGAATAATTAGTTTAACGCAAATCAAGTCAATTTTAACAACCAGGACTTTGTTGAATACTTAACTAATTAAACTTAATATGTTTTGACAAAGAGCATTAGGCAATTTTAAAGTTTAAAGAAGAAAAATTTAGCGAAAAACATTTGCTTTATTATAAGATGGTTATTCTTTTTCCTTATCTTCTTAATTTTAATTTGCCTTTTCGTACGATTATCACACTTTTTAAGTATAAGACAAAATGGTTTTGCAAAAGTCGGGTTTCTCTAAACACAATCTCATTTTTTAAAAATATTACTACGTTTTAACAAGCTACGTTTCAATTTTTTTTCTAAAATAAATAAAAGTGGAATTCTAATTTGCTTAAAAGGTAGTGCAAGAGACTTGTGTGACTTATTTTTTTTTCTTTATGAATATTCCATATAATTTGTATTCAATTTTTTTGAAAAATCAGAAAACTAGTTTTTAAAAATATCTTTATTTTTCTGCACACAACGTAAAAGTTTTTTCGTAAAGAATCCAATAAAAAATTGAACACATATGTAATCCTTATTCATTCTCCTCAAAATGTTAGTTTCGGAATATGTGTGTTATTTATTTAATGCACTAGCATACCACGTTGTAAACTTGGTTTGTTATTCTAGCCGTTGTATTTTGGAAACTTTTAAGCTTAGTTACAAAAAATATATATATAGCTTTGTCTATTAAATAAATGTTATTTTTTTATAATTTAATGGAAAGTATTGCGAAATTGTGTAAAAGGAATGAAAGTTTACGGATGTCACATTATAAAGCAAAACGATGGTTACTGGTGTCAGACCATACAATTTTGAATACTACACCAAACAAAAGGTACGATTTTAAGCCTCGACAGACTTACCATGCACAGTGGATAACTACACGTAGTGGGTGTTCAGTGACACTGAGATCCAAATCCAAGTCACGAAGACCAAGGTTTTATGATCATAACCAATAACCTACTGCGACCACATGAAATTATAAAGTAGATTGAGTAGGAATTAAGAAACAGGTGTATTTTAGATTGATCAAGATACTGATATGTAGCATAAAAAGTATTTAAGATATTTAAATACTTTTTTTAAAATAATTTTCTTTTCTCTCAATCACAAGTTCTTAAAGTGGTTCATAAGGACCTCTGGGGGTCCTTGTGACTGCTGAAGTAGTTTGGGATAAATTAAAATTAATTTAAGGGTGCGAGGACCATATCAGGTGGTTTGCAAAAGGTTTGATTTAAATAAAATATCTATGAACCATTTCATTTATTATTTAAGATAGAATAAATAATTCAAAATTGTTACATGCACAAAAATAAGATAAATATGTACATAAAATACAAGTAACGACAAGCACCGAGCTGTGGACGCGTTGGGCCAATCGCGGGTTGAGCCGTTAATGGGGTTTGAATAGAAACGGGGGGAATCTTTCTACTACTTATTTAAAATATAATAAAATGATGGAGTCCCGAGATGCGAAGTGAATGTTTCAAATTTTCCTTAAGTTTGAACAAAAAGTTGTTACTAGATAAAGTACGTTACGTAATTATTTTTTAATACAATTGATATCTTGTATATATGATTATTAACCAATGTTATACTTTTGTTAAAGCTCATCTATGAAGTAGCTTTATAAAATGATGTTTATCAATATACTATTTTGATATTTATATTTCATGTTCAGGACATTAAAGTTATCTATCTATATATAAAACCGTTTTTTGTGATGATATAATAAATTCATTTATTTCTCTCCCACAAGAGAACAATAATAAAAAGGCTGTTCATCATGACCTTTGTTGTATTTGCAAATTGACAATAAGGTACGGTTTCTATTTCAATGAAAAAAAAGGGGTAATTAGAGCCATTTTTTATGAATAGTAAATTAAAATGTGGAGGTGAAGACTTGCAATTAATTTTTTCCTGCTTACAGTAGATTGGAAAAAAAATTACATAAAATACATATAAATTAGAGTTTCTCGATTTGAGCAATGAGTATGAAGAGTTTTATAATTTATACAATGGGGTTGACCATTCCCCCTTCGCCAACAGAATTATTTCACATTGGGATTTGTGGCCAAGTTTCTAGTACAAAACGGGAGATGCACGCGCCCACGGATGGAACTTCTTGAGAGAGTAAGTGAATATTAATATCGCTTTATTCAGCTACTCGAGTGCTTTTGACTGCGAATCTTGTAATTCTGAACCATGGTTAAGTGATGAGGACGACACCTGTGCTAGCATCCAGTCTTATAACTTCCACACCACAGCAACGGTAGGACATTTGACTTTCGAAAAAATTTTCGTGCATCATCTCCCTTGCACGGCGGGTCTTCAGCGGTACTAGGCTCGAACTCATGACACACCGGCCACAAGTTTATTACCTTGACCACTAGGCTACTGATGCTACGAGATGTTCTCGAATTTCCTTAGTGAAGGGATAAGCATTTATGATAATCTATTACTGGGAATAAACAATAAAGCTATCAAATATTCTGGGTATAATGTTTTTAATGATAATTTATCTTGCAAAATAATAGTTTTAACACTTTTGAAAAGGTTAAACGAGAAATATTTCGAAATAGGATTCGGATTTTAGAATTAGTTGTTATAAATAAAGAAGATTAGAATTTTCATCAAATGTTAATGTAAGTTTTTGCATTTACACACACACACATTATATATATATATATATATATATATATATATATATATATATATATATATATATATATATATATTAGTTTAAACAGTGTTATATCTTACTTTATGCACACTTTTTATTGTTTAAATCTCTTCATATTTCAGCATCATATTTCTAAAAGACAGGATAATAAAATATGTGTTGTATAGTCGAAATTATGAACTTTATATATCCATATATATATGTATGGTAATTCTTAGATTGATAGGAGAAATGCAGCGTGTGCAGACGTTTATCATTTTATATTTTATTTCAATATTCAGCAAAGCCGTCTTTACTCCTAGCCATGATAAAACGAGTCCTATTTTCAGCGTCGATCAGGAGCAAGTGCATCGTTCGTTCACGCGGTTCGTTGTAAGTTTGCCGAAGTCGAAGTCCTTATGCGGGAGGCGGGTTTAGTTGTTCTGGTAGGTCTTACCCCAAATGACACTTGAAGGGTTGGGGGTTCATCATATATATATATATATATATGTGTGTAACAAATATTTAGATAATAGAATAATATTCATACAAAAAGTTTGTAAATTGTAAAAATTCCTTTTTTTTTTTTTGCAAATGCTTTCTAATTGAAAGAGAAAGACAGATCATTGTATCGTTGCTAACTTTCACATTTTTTTCCCCGGTACAAACTGAATTTTTACTTAAATTGCTCTATATTATTAGCTATAAAATTATGAAAAAATATTGCATACGTGCAATTATGCATTAAATTCCATAAATGTCAGCGAGGAAAATTAATCGTTTTCATTTCATATTTCTATAAATTGTCAATATTTATGAGAGTTTTGTGAAATTTCATAGAAATTCAACTTGTCATAAATAAAATCTCTCTCTCTACAAAATATTTTTAAAGATATTTATATCTTCATGAATATAAGTGCCCTTCTTACGAAAATATGAATATTTAATGAAAGAAAATGATTACTTCGAGATTTTTACACAACAGTGTTATCGAAAACTTTAAAATCTTTTTTTGACTTTAAAATGCAGAACTTATTAATAAAATAACAATATGGAAGAAAACTGCAATTTTATGTATAAAGAAAATTGTTTGCATTCGCTTATTAGGTTAAATTTACTAGCACAAGCCAGTATACTCTTTATTTTTCAACCAAAAATAATTTCTTCACCAAACAGGTGAATCATTAATTGACTTCACTAGAAAAGTAAACAAAAATAGATTTTCAATCATGCAATAAATTCAGACTTATCTCAGTGTTTCCGAGAACAATGCTAACTGTATTCCTGTTATTTTCAAGAAAACCAAAAGAAGCATGTAGTTTTTTCAACACAGTGTTATTTAAACATACACAAATATTCATTCAAAAACTATTTTAAGCATGTTGTGAAGCATTTTAATTGGGAATAAATATTGGGATGTGTCTTTGTTATACGTAGAAACTTGGAACCTACGCATGCGGTAAAAATGATCTAGGGAATGGAGATTAGGAGAAAAATAATTAAGAAACGTATTTTAGAATTTACTGCCACAAAGGGGTTGAACTTTGAAAAAAAGAGAAGACTTAATTTTTTTAGCCGCAAAATAGTTTTTTCATTTCAATGGTGGTAAACAAAAATGATAATTACTGATAAATGAGGAGTGAGTAGTACACTATATATTGCCACATTTTATAAGCTCAACTCTCCCCCCTCCACTGTAGAGTCAGTATGAAACGAACTTTTTACCATTTTTTTGCTTTATCGTGCTCGTACACTTTTATTTTGACAGTAACTTTTATAAAAATAATAAATTGTAAAGAAGCTGTTAAGGTAGCCGACTACTTTCGGAACCGTGATTTAAAAAAGTGCATAAATGGATAATTTTCATGATATTTAGTGTCACTTAGATTAGAATACATGTGTAAAATTGTTTTAAGGACATTTTGACAAAAAAAATTATTTAAATACAATATTTCGGTAAAAAACTAACTTAGAATAACCTTTTTTTCAAAATGTTCTATTGTAAAAAATGCTTCTATTATAATAATATTTTGCTTGCATATATTTCAGACATCTGTACAGAGGCTCAATTATAATTTGTGAAAATACACATTATTTTCAGAGTTACTACCATTTGAAATATTTATCGACGTTTTTTTCTAAAAACTTCTCCCCTTGTTGTCGTAAAACTTGGATGAACCTACTTCTAAGTTATATATTTCAAAATTTCTAGTTGAGCCTCTGTAGAGAGGCAAAATATTATTATAATGGAAGCATTTTTCACAAAAGAAGAATATTTTGAAGAAGGATCATTCTGTGTTCATTTTTTGTCAAAATATTGTACTTAAATAATTTTTTTATTGTAATACTATTCTTAAAACAATTTTATATTCATTTTCTAATCTAAGTGACACGAAATATCATAAATATTATCTATTTATACGCTTTTGCAGAATCATGGTTTCCAACGTAGTCGGATACCTTAAGTGTGTGACGAATTCTATCTAATGCTCTTCTATTATACCTCTTGGAGAAGTTCTTCTTTAATCGTATTTTAAGTTTAAAATCGCTTTCAGTAGAGCGAACTTGGCCCTGGCATTGGGTGTGTTGTTAGAGTTTGCCCTTACTCGGTCATTCTAGTGATATTGAAGAATTACCCTTCTGAAACGTTGATGTAGGCAAGAAGTTTTGAATTAGAATATAGACATATTAGGAAATATCAGAAAAGTGCTCTACTATCGGATTAAACTCAGATAGGTGTTTAATTAACTGTCTTATAAGCTTAAGATAGAAAACTAAATTAAATTGCTCCCTCGGTTTATAATCCTTAAATGATTAGACTGAAATAAAAGTAATTATATTTTTATAAAACAATGTCTGATGATTCAGTGTCCCAAACAACACCTGCAACCTCCGGATTCCGACATGTGTACATGGTGTTCTTTTCTCATAACAATTTATTAGGTGTCCTTTCATCGCAATAAATACTCAGAAATACTAAAATGTCTGTTTCACATTGATAAAAATTATTTTGAACTTTGTACCATAAAAAAATAAACACCTGACATTATTTCCTTTGTAGCAATGCCATAAAATAAGTTTTTTTTTTTCAATTTTCTTTTTTTCCCTTTTAACCGTGGAACATCTTTTATTCATTGATTGATTTTGAAACTCTAGGACGGAAAATTTGATCCTCGTTCTAATACAAACGTCTACATTAGAAGAAGTATTTTAAACATTTTGGAAATCGAATAGACATGTTCATGTAAATAGGTATCAGTGAAAAAATTATCCAGACGTATGCTAAGAAATACTGGAAGCAATATCACAAGAACTGAAAGAATAAGATAAAGCTTACTTTCAAAAATATTTATTGTATTTATGAATGCTTCATGCACGATTTGAGTAAAATAATTTAATTTAAAAAAGGCAAGATTTATAAATCATGGATTGAAATCTTTGAAGATATGCACGATTTTTTTTTCTTAAGTTAAGAATATCTATCCCTAATAGAGCTCGATCTCGAAACTCGCAGTTATTCAAAAACATATTTCATCGTATTATTACAATCTGACTTCCCTATCCTGCCGAAAAAATATTTTATTGACCAGTCGTGAATAAATTAGTTACTCTTATTAACTTCCACAGTTTTTATTGGGATTGGAGTCATTGTCAACATTTTAAAAGAACAAAATATTATGGTTTTTAATGAATAAATATACTTAATTCAGATTTTTTTTTTACAAAAACCATTTTTTCTCGCAAAATTAGGATGAAAGATATGACAGGCTTCATTTTATATTTTATTTGTATCCAAACATCAATTATGTAGATATTTTGCGATAACAGAAAATGGGCCGTACAGTAAAGAATATTAAGGAAAAAAATTCATGATGGTTTTTTTTAAATTTTAATAACATTGGGTGATACTTGTACCGATATTTGAAGTTTAAAAATTATTTGCATTCTGTCTCGGTACAAAAAAAATCATCTCAGAACTTAATAAACAAATATTTTTATCAAATAAATAAATAATTGCTCTAAACAATTATGGGAAATCTGTAAATTTCGGGGGGTTTTAGAAGAGGATTCGAAATTTGTAAAAAGGTTAATATGTTATAATACGCACTTCTTGTCTTAATTGTGTTATTAAGCTAACTTTCTGTAAAGCATTATTGAATTTTCAAAATTTTCTGCATTATTAAAATAGGCACTTACCATAGAAGGCCTCAATTAAGAACTACATTAAGAGTAAAAAGAAAAAATATTCATTTTTAAGTAACACAGAGAGTACTTGAACACCATAATAAAGGTTAAGTTAGTTTTAATGAGTATCGTACCTCGATATTCAACACCAGATTTTAATGCAAACCAAAAATAGGTATTGAGCCCACGGGCGCTATATAATTAATTCAGTATTGCATCTTTCTACAAGTTCAACGTGCAGATTTAAAAAATTGCGTCTGAAAATCATCACATTGTCACGGAGGCAGTGTAAGGATTACATTTGCAGATCCTGGTTCAGAATTGTTGGGTGCAATGATTGTGTTAAGTGTATCTTTGTGCAAGGCAAAAAAGAGCAACTGGAAGTGTTTTACATACATTCAACATCCCTTGCACTAAGCCCAATGAAGACGAATGTTAAGATCATAAAAATAAGAAACCAAATATAATGTAACTACAACTTGTAATGAAACGAAATTTGGAGAAGATGCTAATGAGATATGAGCAGTCGCCAGTGGCTCACACAAGGGGAGGGGTTCCTGGGATTCCGGACCCCCCCCCAAATCCCTTGATTTTTTTTTCCGATTTTTTATAATTCTAAGTATATAGTAAGTAAAATGTAATTAAGTATTTGTTATTAATGATTAATTTTATTAATTAATGCTAAATATTTATTCAATAATTAGTTTTTTTTCTGTGTTTTGTTCCCGAAAATCGACAAAATCAAAAGGAGCATGATACAAGAATGGTGAACTTTCGACCCCGGACTCCCCCTTGAAAAATTCCTATGTGCGCTACTGGCAGTCGCACATATACATGTAGAGGGAAATTATCAGAGGATGAGTATTTATTTTCCTACTAGCTGATATACCCGTTCTTCGCACGGGTGAACTCAAAAGTTAAACAACACAGATTGAAGGATAAATAAGTTTTTAATGAGTTAATTTTAAGTGAATTGCAAATTAAACAAAAAAAAGCTTTTCACATATCTCAGCTGAAGAAAAAAAGAAAGAAAAAAAAAAGAAAAAAAATACCTTTGTTAAATTTTAAGTTTGTAGATCTAACAGCTGATAAAAAGGATTTTTTTTTATATTTATAACTCCCCGTAAAACTCTTGAGGGTTGATTTTTGAAAATACCTCCCTAAACTGATCTCTGCTCAGCAAAAGTAACACATTGTTAAAAGTTTTGTGACGCTTAAAATATTGTAAATAATTTATAACTGAAAGTGTCATACATTAATATAACTTTCTGTTGAATTTATTTTATGTTAAAATTGTAATACTCGTAAGCAACGCCGTTTCCTAAATAACAATGGCGATTCAATGGAAAAAATAGCGAAATGTTGACAATAGAGTCAAGTTGGCAAATGTCTAGCTACTTTCATAGCTCAAACTTTATTAGAGCTTTGTAAGACCCGCCGTGTAGGAAAGCGATGCCCGTTAATGCTTTATCTACCGCATTATGATTATCTGCAATTTTTTTCATGCAATATTTTTTTAGGTCACTACATTGAAAATTGAGGGACATACATAAACAAAATACTCCACTTAGGGAAATTTAATCCGTTAGAGCTAATAAATTAATTAAAGATATTCCACTGTAAAATTAATTATACACACCGTTCACTTAAAATAAATAGTCAAATAGTTTTCTAAGGTCTCCATAAACATACAAAAACATAAGACACTTAAATTTTGTCATTAACTATTTTTATAGGACAAAAATGATATTTTTTGCAATTCCGCTGAAAAAATCGTCAGCTGAAAATGCAATATCTGCTACAAAACTATTCGCCTTCCCCGCTAAAATACTCATCATAGAACCCGTGTTGTCATATATCTTGGAAGAGTGGATTTCACAGAATATTCCTGCTAAGTATTGGTAGAATATTCCTGCTAAATTGGTGTGGTGTGGTAGTTAGGAGAAGGGGATGCCAGCTCAGGTGTCATCCACGTCACTTGGCCATGGTTCAAAATTACGTGGTCCGTCACGAAAAGCCCTTGTGTAGCTGAACAGTGCGACGTTAATATTCAATCTCTCCAAAAAATACAGTACACTAGTTATAATTATTTTTTATACTTAAAAATGCAATATCTGCCAATTCAATTAAAATTAAAGCGTTATAATTAACTACTAACCACACAAACAAATTTTGAAAATTTGTCCAAATGATGTAGTGTGAAAAAGAAAGTTTATTCAGACAGACAACCAATGCGTCTTATATGCATATAGATTTGTTTGAATTCTTGTGTATTATTACTTTTGTAAGCTTCATGACATACTTTATGGTGTACCAGTATTTTAAAGCTGACTGAGCAACAGCAACATTTAGCTGGGTATAGCTAGTTATAACATAAAATTAAATCTTAAAAGGATATCAAAAATAAAAGACGACTGTCAATATTTTGAATAAATCTCTCTCTCTCTCACACACAGTATAAACATTTTCATATAAACACAATATATATATATTATAAAATATTTATTTTGCTATTTGCATTTCAGACAGACATCAAACAAAATTTTAAAAATTGTCAAAAACAGATAAAAAAAGCATATTTATGAAAAATACCACTGATTAATTTTGCCAAAGACATCCCAATGCGCAAAAAAATATTTGCAGTACATAATAAAAAAAAAAAAACATTGTAAGTACTAAACTATATAAAAAAACAAAAATTATATATTGAATTAATTAAGGATTACTGGAGGGAAAGATAAAACAGGCTAAGAGAATACTCATAATATTAATTTCATATTGGTTGGCTACTCATTTTTGGCATGATTTTGAAATCACGCCAAATTGGTATGTTGCGGCCAGTCTAATGTTATAGTAATGTACAGAATTAAAGGTACTTACGTATTATTGCAACCTATTGGTGACATTATACAAAATGAAGCACATGATTACCAATTCAACGCATACAAAGTTGGGATTGCCAAAGTGGCGAGTTGTCTTGAACGTTGGCGATTGTGCAATAATACGAAAGTATTACAAAAATTATCCAAAGTATAAATATCCCGAGCATAAAAATAAAATGATAAATGAAGTACAATACTAACATTAACCGACACAAAAAGAACTGAACTAACTTTATCAATGCAAAAGCATAATTTGAAAAAATAAGGTATTTACATATAACCCCAACCTTTTGGCGACATTATATGAAACAAAGCACATGACTCACAATTCAGCATATATATGACGTGCGAAATCAGGGTTGCCAACTTCGCAAGTTATTTTGAAATATGGCGATTGTTAGGATAGTACATAGGTGCCAAAAATAATTTATCTTGCCATTACCTGCTTCCTCAACATACTCATTTTTGGCATGATTCTGAAATCACGCCAAATTGGTATGTTGCGGCCAGTCTAATGTAATAGTACTGTGCAGAATTAGAGGTACTTATGTATTATCGCAAACTATTGGTGACATTATACAAAATTAAGCACATGATTGCTAATTCAGCACACACAAAGTTGGGATTTCCAAAGTGGCGAGTTGTCTTGAACGTTGGCGATTGTGCAATAATACGCAAGTACTACAAAAATTATCCAAAGTATATATATTCCGAGCATAAAAATAAATTGAAAAATGAAGTACAATACTAACATTAACCGACATAAAAAGAACTGAACTAACTTTATCAATGCAAAAGCATAATTTGAAAAAATAAGGTACTTACATATAACCGCAACCTATTGGCGATGTATGAAACGAAGCACGACTCAAAATTCAACATATATATATGACATGTAAAATCGGGGTTGCCAACTTGGCAAGTTATTTTGAATGTTGGCGATTGTCAGGATCGTACATAAGTTCCAAAAATAATTTATCTTATGACCACCTGCTTCCTCAACAGGTATTTAAGCCATTTGTCTGTTTTGCTCATTCTCTGATGCCTATTCCAGTTTGATATGTAATTGCTACCAACACTGCTTTTGCTTGGGCAGTATGATTACCCAAGTATAATTTTCTGCATGGAAATTTTATGCACTGAAGCCAATAGTATACCCTTAAAGGTTAAAATAAAGACACATGAAATTGCAAAGAACCATATTATCGGATCAAGTGTAGTATAGGGGGCTACTTGGCGCAGTCCTTTATTTTGGTTACTGAAAGTGGTCTCCAAGGTACTTTTTTCGGTATTATTTATTTTAGAATGAATTCGATATCTGACCATGACATTTAGATAAAAATCCGAAGAAAAATCGCCAAATCCAAAGTGCCCCCATACTACATTTGAACCGAACTGAAATATAACCCTTATCAATGAGAAGTTTTAGTTTATCAAAATTATAATCTTCGCATTCTAAAGAAATAAATAAATAATTTGTAATTTGCAAGCAAAATCACACACATCCCACGATAAAACCTAATGTTGCCAAAACAACAAAACAAAATTTTAGTTGTTGAAAGAATAATCCTTAAAAAAATTATTTTTTCCAAAAATAATCCTAATTAAATATCAAATAGAAAAATTGAATAAATATTCCATCCGATAAACATAGCTACAGTAAAAATATGAAATAATCTTGAAAAACTGCAAGTAAAGTATAAATTGTCCACTTAGTGAGACACGTGACTACATATGACGTCATAACACTGAAAAATCACTTAAAAATTAAATTTTAAAAAATTTGGAAGGAATTATGAACGCCAAACCTATTTAAGAACCTTTCTCGTGTAATTTTGTGTACGTGTACCAAGTTTCACGTTATTTGGGTGTCTGGATCTCGAGTTATGAGGGAACAGACAAACAGACAACAAATGCGTCTTATATACACTCATGTCCAAAATAATGTTTACATGCATAAATTCACGGATTTCTCAGAGACTATGACTTATAATTTAATGAATTTTCGTGGAATGATACATAACATTATGACACATAAATGCAAAAGGAAAAATTGAAGATTACCACATGTAGCATGAAACAATAAAAATGGTAATAAAGTGTGACAAAGAGAGTTAAGAAAAAGAGGAATGATTCAGAAAAAGAATTAAGTCTTACGAATAATATGGAATATGATCTCCCTGACTCGTACACATATCACAACGTGTTTTAAGGCTGGGGAAGTCTGGGGAATAAACTCCACTCTTCCAGCAATGCAGTCTTCAGGCCATTTACATCTCTAGGAGGAGGATGTCTACGTGCAATGGCTCTTCCAAGGTAGTCCCATAAGTTCTCTATTGGGTTAAGGTCAGGAGAGTTTGCTGGCCAAGGTATTCGCTTATGTCTTCACTTTCAAGGAATTCATCAACGAGGTTTGCTCGATGTGGACGAGCATTATCATCCATAAATAAAAAAGTCACGTCCATATGCACCCCTGAAAAGTCTTACATAAGGATCTAAGACCTCATCCCGATATATCTGGCCTGTCACAGATCCGCTTCTGAACACGTGTAGAGGCGTACGTCCATCGATCATTATTCCCCATGCCATCACACCTCCACTACCGAAACGGTCACGTTCCACAATGTTCGAGGGATCATTTCGTGTTCCTGACTCCCTCCAGATGTAAACACGTTTAGAATCACCTGTTAAACTAAACCGCGACTCATCAGTAAAGAGAGACATGGGACCATTGATGTTCAGTCCAGTTTTGATGTTCTTTACACCAATTAAAGCGATCCCTCTTTTTCTGTGAAGACAGTAAAACACATACCCTTGGCTTTCTGGCATAAAGGCCTTTTTCGTTAAGCCTTCTGTATATTGTTTTGCCGTGATGCAACAGCTCCAGTGGCGGCTGCAAGCTATGAACTTAACTGGCGAGCAGTAGCCTTTCTGTTACGACGGGCAAAGTTAATGCCAGATACCGATCTTCAGAAGCAGTTGTCATTCGTTTCCGACCTTGTCCAGGCCTCCTTACAACAGTTCCATCATTTTTGAAACTGTTTCCATAGCTTAGAGACTGTCTGTCTTGAAATATTCAGACATGTGGCTGTTTCCGTGATTGACTGCCCTGCTTCTAAACGGCCGATAATTCGCCACTTTACAGATTCTTCCAAATGATACCTCGAAGCCATAACAAACCACTTTGAGTCCCACACACTGAAATCAAACGCTATGTTGCAGAAATTCACTCAAATATTCAGTTTGAGCAAAGCACTTGATTCACCCTTGGATGACGTAACGCCTAGATTTTGCATATCACAAACCGTTTGATTACTTTTGATTGGATAATGTAATTAGGCTTGGTTTTTCACACATTCCCTGCAAATACGGATCACATTGATTGGATATTTCATTGAATATCATCATTTTTGGGTATGTAAAAAGTTAATTTTGGACATGAGTGTAT